>JZKD02S1773525.1:14134-67904 GCA_000966675.3 Picea glauca
AAGAGACCTACACCATTTCAAATCATTAGAGATTAATGAGAATCTTGTCTTAAAGAGTTCTTTGAGTATCTATTCATTTTCTCATGTGAATGTCTAACTATTTTTTCAAGGATCATGAGGACACATTATCGGGAGAAAAGAGGAAATTAAAGTTTGAGAAAGTTGTGAGCCCGCAATCACTCAAGATCATTGATCTTGTTAGTTCAATAGATCAACGACGGATATTGATCCCACTACGGACAAACATCTTCACTTTGCGGAGATCAACAAAGAGATTAAAGAGTGAGTGAGTTGAGTCTCTACAATCACTTGTGGCCATTGATCTTCAAGCAAGTGACACACGTCTGGAGACCTCGTACTCCGAGAGGAAGCCAACATAGGCTGAGGAGTAAAGCTCTCCCGAAGCTCTGAAGAGATGAAGTAGATCTAGAACGTCGATCGAAGTGGACACGTGGCAGGAGATCCTGCACTTCGACGATAATCACTTCGAAAGAAAGAAGGATACGAGAAGCTAGAACTCCCGAAGACCCGAAGCCCAAATTTCATCTGGACCATTCATCAAAAAGGACACGCGGCGCTAGGTCCCTCACTTCGGAGACTTAGCACTCTGAAAGGTCTTGCGAAGCGATATCTACTCGAAGTGTCGAAGTAAATATAAGCCCTTAAAGGCTGTGGAAATGCATCGACAAATCTGTCACTTTGGAAGATTAACACTTTGGAGGTTTGAAGTGTTGTGCACATCGAAACACTCGAAGCCTGAAGTTCTGAAGAAAATCTCCACCGTTCAAATCAATAGGCCACGTGGAGGAAGATCTCTCACTTCGGAGATTCGTTACTCTGGAAGATTGTGCATATTAGAAAATGAAAACTCCCAAACGTCGGAGTTCCAAAGAAGTTCGTGGTCATTCATTTGCAAAGGCCCAAAGACCATTGGATTTATCTCTCTCTGGAAAATTCGTCACTTCGGCACTTCTCGAGTTTTGCAATTAAAAGCGGTGAAAAATCACCGAAGCCTGAAGTCCCAAAGTATTTGTGGACCATTGATCTCAAATCGACGAGGATCATTGATCCTTGCAATAGGCTAGAAAGGAATATCACCCGAAGCCCTGAAGTAATTGAGGATCGTTGATCTCAACTCAACGAGGACCGTCGATATTTGGAATGAGACCATTATTCTACCATTCGACTATTCAGAGGAATTGAGACCTTCAACGTTCAAACAACCTAAGCCCGAAGACCCGGAGCACCTGTTTTTCAGCCCATGGTCACATATGAACTTAAACTTCAATTTTTTTTTTGGCTCTTGAGTAAACTCAGAAAGCCCAATTCCGCCATTAGAGGGGCTACAGTTGCTAAAGCAATGGTCATCCCTATTTTTTTCGGCCCGAAGTCACATAGAGGATTTCGCGGACCTATTTTCGTCACAGGAAACAAGTAAGCACACAAAACTCTAACAATTGTTTTTGTTAAAAAAAAATTAAGATGGCCACCTCTAGCAATTTAGGACCAACTCAAGGACCGATTCTTCTTGGAAAGAACTATGAGTTTTGGTCTCTTAGAATGAGATCCTTCTTGCAAGAACAAGAGTGTTAGGATCCAATGGATCTTGGATATGTGGAACCAGATCCAACAGATCTTGTTGCCATGACCAACCAACAAAGAACTGATCAGGCAACACAAAGGAATAGAGAGAATAAGGAAAAATTATGGATTCAAAACTCAGTGGATGACTCGATTTTCTCAAAAATCACAGTTGTTGTTACTTCTAAACAGGCCCGGGACATCCTTAAATCATCCTACCAAGGAAATGACAGGGTCAAAATAGTCAAACTGCAGACCTTGAGGATGCATTTTGAGACTTTAAAAATGATAGAATCTGAAAACAATGATCAGTTTATGACCAGAGTCATGGGAATTGTAAACTAGATCATATTGACTAGTGAAACCATCCTTGATCAACGAATTGTTGAGAAATTCCTCATAATTTTACCAAAGAAATTCGAAATGGTTGTTACAACTATCCTTGAATCCAAGGATCTATCAATTTTTTCAACATATGAATTAATGGGATCTCTATTGACACATGAGACCAGACTACATCTCGAAGATGAGTCAACTACCAATGCCTTCAAGACTCAATTCTCCTTAAGCAAAGGGAGAGGCAAAAGAAGAGGCATAGGTCACCAAGGAAGAGGGAGAAGTCCAAGTAACCATCACTCAAGTGAAGGTCACAGACAACATAACCAGAATCAAAATTTCTAAGGTCACAGACAACAGAACCAGAATCATAACTTCCAACCTCAAAGAGGCAGAGGGAGAAAGATAAAATGACAAATGAAGCATACAATGTTATTACTGTAAGAAGTTTGGGAACTATGAATCTGAATGCCTGAAGAAGCAAGAAGATCAGCTCTCAGCCAGAGCACATGTCTCAAATCATGAAGGAGAAACCTCAGATGGTATGTTTCTCTCATGCCACAAGACTGAAGAACAACATAAAGATCTTTGGATGTTGGATAGTGGATGAAGTAATAACATGAAAGGTAACAAAGATTTACTCTCATGTATTGATTCTTCAATTTCATCTGATATTACACTTGGAAATGATTATTTAGTCAAAGTTCAAGGAAAATGAACTGTTCCTATTCTTACTAAACAAAATGTAAAGAAAGACATACACAATGTCTATCATGTTACAGATCTGACACATAATTTGTTAAGTGTAGGACAACTAATTGAACATGGATATAAGTTACTTTTTGAAGGATCATGATGTAGGATATATGACAAAACCCCCGACAAAAAAATGATTTCTGAAATCCACATGACCGAGAATAGAATGTTTCCCCCGACCCTCAGAACTGCAAATTTGATCCAATCATATTCACAAAGTGCATCCACCCCCAATGAAACTATGGTTTGGCATACAAGATTTGGACATATACCCTTTCAGATTCTAAGTCTTCTACAGAAGCACTCCATGGTCAAAGGTCTACTTGTCTTCAAAGAGCAAAATCCCCCATGTGAGTCTTTCTTTCTTGGAAAACATAAGAGAACTATTTTTCCACAATCCTCCACTCAAGACAAAAAACACTTATAGCTGGTTCACACTGACCTATGTGGACCAATGCAAATAGATTCAATAGGTGGTAGCTTTTATTTTCTAACGTTTATTGATGACTTTAGCAAGAAAAATTGGATCTATTTTCTCAGACACAAGTCTGAAACTTTTGCAAAGTTCAAAGAATTCAAAGTTGAAGCTGAAAAACAAAGTGGAAAATATGTAAAATCTCTCAATTCAGATGGAGGAGGAGAACACAACTCCAAAGAATTTGCAAATTTCAACAAATCACAAGGCATCATCATGCAAACTACAACCATGTATACTCCACAACAAAATGGAGTGGATGAAAGGAAAAATTAGGCAATAATGAACATGGCAAGGAGCCTTCTCAAAGAGAAATGTCTATCAAATACATTTAGGGCTGAAGCAGTAGCATGCTCATCTTATCTCCTAAATATATCTCCAACCACCAGTCTCAAGATGAAGGCCCCTCAAGAAGCATGGAGTGGGACAAAGCTAAATGTTGCTCATCTAAGGACATTTGGATTCATAGCATACGCTCACATACCTTCTGAATTAAGGAAGAAAATGGATGATAGAAGTGAGAAATGCATATTTATTGGCTACAATGAAACATCAAAAGCTTACAGGCTCTACAATCTAATATCAAAGAAACTAATTCTCAGTAGATATGTAAAATTTTTTGAAAATCAATTCTGGAACGAGTCTGAAAATCAACCAATGGACAGTCAAGATGCATTGTTGTCACATCCTGAAGACACAGAGAATTTAGGACAACAAACACATCAACCTGCTCTTCCAAGGTTGTATGTACAAGGACAATCTGAAAGCTCTCAGGATAACTCAACTTCTAGCATAAACTCTTCCTCTGAACTTCCAAATCAGAGAACTCGAAGTTTGAAAGAAATCCATCAACAGTTGGATGACATTGATCAACACAATATTTTTGCATTAATGTCATGTCAACCCACATATTTTAAAGAGGCAACTAAGGAGCCACATTGGGTTCAAGACATGAACCAAGAGATTGAATCCATTGAGAAGAACAAGACATGGGATCTTGTTGATCTTCCCAGACAAAAGAAAAGTATTGGTGTCAAGTGGGTTTACAAAACTAAACTAAATGAAAAGGGACAGATTGAAAAACACAAGGCAAGACTTGTTGCCAAAGGATTCTCACAACAACCAGGTATTGATTATGGTGAAACTTTTTATCTAGTAGCAAGGTTGGACACTATAAGGACTCTCTTAGCCATAACAACTCAACACAAATGGAAAGTATACCATATGGATGTCAAGTCAACCTTCCTAAATGGTGTCTTAGAAGAATATGTTTATGTGGATCAACGACCTGGATTTGAAGTCAGAGAGAATCCAACCAAAGTGTATCGGTTGAAGAAAGCATTGTATGGATTAAAGAAAGATCCAAGAGCGTCGTACAACATAATTAATACTTACTTGATCAAGAGTGGTTTCAGCAGAAGCCAAAATGAACCAACTCTTTACACCAAAATTGATCAGCACAGTAAAATTATGATTGTATGTTTATATGTTGATAACATTATATATAACAAACATCTTGAATTAACCAGTTTTAAACTTTCCATGCAATCTAAGTTTGAGATGACAGATATGGGCATCATGAAATGTTTCTTGGGGATTGAGGTTGACCAATCAACCAAAGGCATTTTTGTCTATCAGCAAAATTATGCAACAAACATCATCAAAAGATTTTGCATGGAAGACTGCAATCCAATAGAAACTCCTATACCCTTAGGCACAAAATTTAGAAAGAAAGATGAAGGCCCTACAGTGGACCCTACCTTGTACAAAATTTTAGTAGGAAGTTTGTTGTATCTTACAACAACTAGACCTGATATTATGTATGTAGCCAGACTTGTTTCCAGGTTCATGGAATCCCCCAAATATTCTCACTAGAAGATGGCGAAAATGATTCTAAGATATGTTGCAGGAACTCTCAATTTTGTCTTATGGTACACTCAGTCAGATGATAATCATCTCTCTAGTTACACGGATAGTGATTTTGCAGGAAGCCTAGATGACAGAAAAAGCACCTCAGGACATGTTTTTCACCTGGGCACAAACCTGATTTCATGGGTATCAAATAAGCAACCCATTGTATCAATATCTTCTGCAGAGGAAGAGTATGTCATTGATACCTCAACTTCCTATCAAGTTGTGTGGCTGAGAATAATATTGAATGATATGTCACATATAGAAAAGGAGAAAACTCCTATCTTCTGTGACAACACCTTAGCAATTGCTCTATCCAAAAATCATGTGTTTCACAAGAAAACAAAGCATATTGACACTCGTTCTCACTTCATACATGAACTAGTCAATAATGGTGACATAGCACTTCAATTTTGTGGCTCTCGAGATCAACTCACAGATATTTTTACAAAGCCACTAGGAAAATCCGTTTTTGATTTTCAGAGACAACACTTGGTCATTATTAGTGCTGATGTTTGTAACTATTGAGTTTAAGAGGGAGTGTTAAATATATTTGTAACCTCAACAATATGTGACTGTACATTGTGAATGTACACTGCCAGTTGTCCTAGCCAGCTGTACGAGTTAGTTAGGATCTCTTGTTTTGTTTCTTGATTTGATCGAGCCTATGTAGCTCAGCTATATACTCAATTCTAAAGGCTCTGCTCACTTTCTGTTTTCCCAATTTCATCTTCTCTATATTATCCTCTTTTCTTATCATTTTATCACTTATTTCCTTCATAGACAAAGTATATTCGACCTGCGACAACCCTGACTGTCGACCGAGGTCATATCCAGTCAATGTTACCAACGCTTTAATCTAAAGGTGCAATTCCTTCAACGTTCACCACATAATATTATCAATTTTGGCCCACTTCAACAACCTGGGCGAATGGTCGAATTGATCGATAGATGATTACCTTGATTGATTGGCCAATGAGGCAGTGATAGAAAGGAATAATGGAGTTGTGTTGATCAGTGTATTTGATTCACAATGTCCATCAATACTTGGCATATTGCATCAAACGGGGGTCTACAAGAATGGAATAAACGATTAACCGACTTCAAGCAGCTATAAAGTAACAACTTCAAAGATTGATCTCTAAACCCTTCACAGATAAGGATTGTATTGCTTTTCATATATTTCACCCACTAGTGATGTTGATGTCCTCTTTGTGATCCGAATTTTAATGTCTATCTTTGCAAATGATGGCACGCTCTGATTTCAAGTTTATTGGTTTCAGTTCAATGAAGGTGTCAAGGATGAGGAATCTACCATAGAGGATTTCTATTTCTTGTTTGGATATTAGTTGGATGGCCATGAGCCAAAAATTTTCCAACCATGGGGTGATGGGTGTGAAATGAGGATGCATAAAAATCGACTCCAACATATGCTTGACCTGTGGGAGAACAAACTCATCTAGTGAAGATGATATTTGAAAGCACCGAATCGAATGGTGAAGACCATAATGAGAAAGTAAGAAATCAAATCTGTATTCCGATTTTTTTTTATCGAGGATGAGGGAAGGAAAATTGAAATAAAAGAAGTGGACCTGTGATAGAGTCGATCATGTGAGAGTTTATTATCATCGAAATTTATCATATGTTGCATTGGAATTTTTTATTAGAAGAATTATCAACCAACAAAGATAAGCTACAACCTTTTTGATGGTCAATCTATTTGTCGATGTCGAGGGAGAGTCGACCAACTCATTTTTATCTTGGTCGAAGGACTGTTGGTGTAGTGGATGTCAAGTGAAAAGATGACTGATTGAGTGCTATCATTGTTGAGGGATCCACTAAAATTCAAAACAAAGGAATGGGGTTCTTGTTCCCTCTCCCATTACTGAAGAACACCATTCAACAATGGATTTTGCATCTTGAATGAGGGAAGTAGTTGTGTACTTCATTTCTTTCATGCGTAATGTTTTTTTGATGTGTGCGCCTAATCCATCATGCTCCCCTTTATTGTGCCCAGACTAGATAGTTCCAAATATGTGGTACCTTTAGATTTTTTGTGCAACATACACAACCGTTGGCATTTTTTTACTTTCGCATGCAACCATCTAACCAAATCCAATGTTGATCCATCAATATGTTCTTCTCCTTAAGGTGATTGTAAAAAAAATGAAATAAATTTTGCACGTAGGCAAAGTCATGGCATTGATCATCACTTATGTAGAAGTGATACTTGTAACATCCCCACTATAATACCCAATTTAATTAATTCTTAATGTAGATATAATATACGGGTATGGCCAAGCGATGTATATGCAAAATGTATTTCTGAATTTAATAAATAAAACGTGATGCTAGTTTCTAAGGGGCCATGAAATGAGAAGGGGGGATGAGTTAATCCACAAGATAGGGCAGAGTCTAAGCGAATTCCTAAGAGAAGGGTCCAAGGGGGATTACTTGTGTCTATTAATTTTCTCCCACATTTCTAAATTTTATTATGACTATGTATTAAACTCTATTTTTTTATTGAGTGTCCCCAAAGACAATAATTGAGTGCATGTGAGAGGGTGGGTGTGAGAATTCACATCCCATAGTTATTGAGAGCATGGGGGTTGAGTACAATCATCTTATGGAAGTTTATGAGTCAAGTAAGAAAACCAAAGTAGGGGAAATTTGTATGGACAACTACAACAGTTTTAAACAATCATTTTTTGGTGCATGAACAACAAGTAGAGAGAAATAAATAGAGCTTGGATATGGAGCATCCATGGAGGAAAAATTCTATAGCATGCTGGAGCATTTTTGGAGAATTTTGGAGAATTTTGGAGTTGAAGAATAAAGATCCAGGTTATCATGCCTTCAGAATGAACTCCTGTGTGAGTTGCACTGTAACAACAAGTGTTTGTTGCTATTTTTGCTGGTAGTTTTTCCTAGCAATGAGTTTCGTTAAGTTCCTAACAGAGATATTCTTGATTACATATGCCATAAAGACACTAATAAATGAATGGGATGCCTGAGGGACTGAGACACTGAAGGGGTACATTCCTTGGGTTGGGCAGGTCGAGAGGAAGAGAGTTGGAGGAAAATCTAGATAGATGTAGGAGAATACCGATGGGTTGTGGATTTTCTGAGCTATGAGTGGGCAGTGAGAGACCATCGTATTTTGTGGATTGCTAGCCCCATCTTGGGGGTGAATTTCTGTTGATATTTGGAAAAAAAAGCCTATGGTTGGATGGAACGTTCATCCCAAATAGTTGGTTGCACAATTGTTTATAAAAGATAAGTGTTTTATCTTGTTTCTATTTGCATTATGAGTTTATTTGTTGTGAATTAACTCTGTGATTGAGAATGATTTATATGTTGTTGTAATAAGCTATTATATGCATTCATGTGTGATTTTTAGAATGCTTGTAGATGCATCAATTTTAATGGTATCAAACAATAGCTAAATCTAGTTGTAATTCGTAGCTGGAAGATACAATAGTTTATTTAGCACAAATTTTTAGCTTATATGAGTTTTTCTGCATGTAATGGACCTTAGTTGGGCCAGGGGACGATACATTATGGTATTAGAGAATCTGGTTCAAACATCGGGCTTGTATGGGCTAAGACAGGTACAAATTGGGAAAATCATCGTTACAAATTTTGTCTATGATGAATTTGGGGGGAAAACAAAGATAAACAACGTGAAATACCCACATTCATGAGAAAATTCAAGTCATATTTGCCTCACAACCATCAAAGAAAGGTTTAATGGTGTAGATTTGCAAAGTTGCAGAGTTAAAATTTGATCTGTAAAGTCAAATTTTATGTTTTAATGGTAGTTGTAGCATTGTTCAAAGTTCAGTGAATCGATGACCAAGATCATGCTTGATCTTGAGATCAATGACCCAGATTCACTTTAAGAAATTTAAAAATTTATATGGTTTTCAGAGGTTGACAAAGTTGAGCAAATCAATGATTGAGATTCAATTTTGGTAGTTGGGAAGTTAAAGTAGATTGAGGGTCTATATTAGTTTCGGTTGTTTGGGAGTCAGAGTCAATCAATTTCCAAGATCATCTTGTCTTGGAGATCAACGACCTAGATTTATTGGAGTTTGGTTGAAAATTTTCGAAGTGTTAGAGTTGGCCAAATGAAATTGTCGACGACCAATATTCGGGGGTCGATCAAATTGGAGAAGCATTTCAGTCACCAAGGGAAATCATCGAAGGCCAATGTTCGAGTGTCAGCTGATTCGGTAAAGTATTTCTATCGAGTAATGAGAACTATTTGATGTTCGATGGTCGATGTTCGGGTGTCGTCTAATTTGGAAAAGTATTTGTTTTTTCCAAGAGAAATGGCCGATGACCAATGAAGGAAATAAGGTGATGACATGTCATGCCACATTAGCATCCATGTGTCATTCCATGTCATCCAAGTTGACACCTCAGGATGATTTTTCATGACACATCAACATCCACATGTCATGCCACATCAACAATTTTCATGTTAGCCAATAAATGTTCGATTTCCGATGGTCAAGTTGAGAGAATTGGAGAAGTGTCTCTTCAGTCAATAGGGATGGCCAACAATCAAGTCAGTTGAATTGGTAGAGTGTTTCATCATCCAATGAAAGCCACTGAAGTTCGATGGCCAATGTTCAGGTTGGCCAGTTAGAAGATGTGTTGCAAGAGGTTTCCAAGATAAATGACAGATGGTCGATGGTCGGATGTTGAGGATATTCGTGAGCAAGTTTAGTTTTCCAAAGAGAATCGTCAATTGAACGATCACTGATGGAGCTGGGATCAATTGTCCAAATTGTTTTAAGTTTTCGATCAATGATGGAAATTGATCCACGAGGTTTCTTTTGGTTTATCATATCTCTTCCTCAGGTCATGGTAGTTTTCATTTTCTATTTCGTTTGGTCATCTCATGATGTTCTTTCTCTCATGCGATTTCTTTTTTTGGATTTGGGTTGTGGAACCCTGGGGGGTGGAGGTTTTCTTCTTTATTCTTGCAATGGAAAAAGATGGAACCTTCCTAGAATGAATTCAAGAAAATACTTAGGCAACATGAGGAGATTTCACATGCCAATTTCTCTATGCTCCAATAAATTTTAGCTAAATTTGGGAAATTGGAGCTAGCTATGGTTTCATCGACATGGAAGATGGAAGGAATGGAGACATTAATTTAATGTTTGAAGGATCACGTTTCTCCCAAACATCCCACCTCTGTGTCAATATATCATGGGATGGATTCCCCTTGTGAAGGAGCAATGTTCATTTTCAACAAATATTGAGGCACAACCCCTATGGAAACCAGGGAAGTACCTCTCCAGCAAACCAGGGCTACTGAATTCCAAGGCCCTGCTTCTTCTACTAGTAAATCTTTTTCAATGTTTTTTGGTTACTAGGTCAGTTTATAAAAGATGTAATCAATATAAATGTTCAGGAATCCAAACTAGAGAGAGCTCTATATATTTATGACTTAGTGATATAACTATGTACATGCCTTAATCATTTTTTCGAAATCCTTGTATGACTGTTGTTTTCTTCAACACAACCTTTTTAATATATATTTTAGTTCAATTTCATTTAAAAAAAACATGGTTGATCATGGTTGACTATTATTAACTCATGGTTAACTAGTGCTTCCTATAAGTGACTATTCTTCACTATAGTTTATTGTTACACATGCATTTTCCACTCTAGGCCTTGAAGAGAAGCCAATGATGTATTAAATCCAAAATCATGAGTTGTAGAAATGAAAATGCTTATAAAAATACATAATTAGGCATGGTCACACTTTTCGTAAGAAGAAGAGTGGTTGGCCATGGCTTCCCCATAGATAAGTCATGGCTGTTCATAGGTGTATCATATAAAACCAATGGTCATCCATGAGATCTTCTAGAGATGGAGAGTTCCGAGGATATAAACAAAATATGGGTTGGCCATGATGCATTATTGAGTATGGAACTTGTGCATGAAATGTTTTCACTTAGTTCACATGCCATGAACCTATCTATGTACATGTCCTTTCCTAGGTGATTGGTCTTGATGGGTTCTTGTTCCCTCTCCCATTACCGAAGAACGCCATTCAACAATAGATTTTGCATCCCAAATGAGGGAAGTAGTTGTGAACTTCATTTCTTGCCTGTGTAATGTTGTTTTGATGCGTGCTCTTGCTCCATCATGCTCCCCTTTATCGTGTCTAGACTAGATAGTTCCAAATATGTGGTACCTTGATATTTTTTGTGCAACATACACAACCATTGAAATACACAATCATTTTTTAACTGTCTTGCACAACCATCTGACCAAATCCAATGCTGATCGATCTATATGTTCTTCTCTTTAAGGTGATTGTAAAATAACTGAAAGAAATGTTGTACATAGGTTAATTCATGGCATCTATCATCTCTTATGTAGAAGTGATACTTGTAACGTCCCCACTATAATCCCCTATTTAATTAATTCTTAATGTAGATATAATATGTGGCTATGGCCAAACGATGTATATGCAAAATGTATTTTTTATTTTAATAAATAAAATGTGATGCTAGTTTCTAAGGGGACATGGAAAAAGATGGGGGGATGAATTAATCCAGAAGAGAGGAGAGGTTCTAATCCAATTCCTAAGAGAGGGGTTCAAGGGGGATTTCCCATGTCTATTAATTTTCACCCACATTTCTGAATTTTATTATGACTGTGTATTAGACTCTATTTTTTTATTGAGTGTCCCCAAATCCAATCATTGAGTGCATGTGAGAGGGGGGGTGTGAGAAGTCACATCCCATAGTTATTGGGAGCATGGGAGTTGAGTAAAATCAACTTGTGGAAGTGTGTGAGTCAAGCAAGAAAACCAAAGGAGGGGAAATTTGTATGGGTAGCTACAACAATTTTGGACAATTAGTTTTTGGTGCATGAACAACAAGTAGAGATCGAGAAAGAGAGATTGGAGATGGAACATCCATGGAGGGAAAATTATAGAGCATGATGGAGAATTTTGGAGCTAAATACTGAAGAGATAGGCTTCCATGCTTGCAGAATGAACTCTCATGTGAGTTTCACTGTAACAACAAGTGTCTGTTGCTATTTTTGCTGGTAGTTTTTCCTAGCAGTGAGTTCCCTTGAGTTCACAACAAAGATATTCCAAATTACCTATGCCAGAGAGATCTTGATAAATGAATGAGATTCCCGAGGGAATGAGATCAGTGAAGGGGTACATTCCTTGGGTTGGGCAGGTCTATAGGAAGAGAGTTGGAGGAAAATAAAGATAGTTGTAGGAGAATACTAGTGGGTTGTGGGTTTTCTGAGTTGTGAGTAGATAGTGAGAGACCACCCTCTTTTGTGGATTGTTAGCCCCAGATATGGGGTGACTTGTTGTGTATATTTGGAAAAAAAATTCTATGGTTGGGTGGAACATTTGTCCCAAACAGTTGGTTTCACAACTGTTTATAAAAGATAAGTGTTTTATCTTGTTTCTCTTTGTATTATGATTTTATTTGATGCGAGTTAACTCTGTGAATGAGAATGATTTATATGTAGTTGTAATATGTTATTAGTTTCATTCATGCGTGATTTTTAGCATGCTATAGATGCATCAATTTTAATGGTATCAAACAATAGCTAAATCTGGTTGTAATTCGTAGATGGAAGCTACATGAGTTTATTTAACATAAATTTTATGATTTTTTTCCGCACGTAATGGACCTCAGTTGGGCCAGGGGACATTACATTATGGTATTATATCGTTTAGTTCAAACATCGGGCTTGTATTGGCCTAGACTGGTGTGTTATAGATTTTTTCTATGATGAATTTGGGGGAAAACAGAGAAAAACAGAGTGAAATCCCAAAATTCATGAGAAAATTCAGGTCGGATTTTCCTCACCGCCATGGAAGAAAGGTTTACTGGTGTCGAACTGCATAGTTGCAAAGTTAAAATTTGATGTAGAATGTAGAATTTCATGTTTTAATGGTCTTTGTACCGTTGGACAGAGTTCAGTGAATCGATGACCAAGATTGTGTTTGATCTCGAGATCAACGACCTAGATTCACTTTAATAAATTTAGAAATCTCTATGGTTTTCGGAGGTTGACAAGGTCAAGAAAATAAATGACCGAGACTCAATTTTAGTAGTTGGGAAGTTGAAGTAGATTGACGGTCTAGATCAGTTTCAGCCGTTTGGGAGTCAGAGTCGATCGATGATCAAGATCATCTTGTCTTGGAGATCGACGACCTAGATTAATCGAAGATTGGTCAAAACTTTTCTAAGTGTTGGAGTTGGCCAAAGGAGATCGTCAATGACCGATGTTCGGGGGTCGGTTGAATTGGAGAAGTGTTTTAGTCACCAACGAAAATCATCGACGACCGATGGTCGGGTGTTAGTTGATTCAATAATGTATTTCTATCGAGCAATGAGAAATCACTGATCTTTGATGGTCAATGGTTGGGTGTCGGCCGATTTGGCAAAGTGTTTGGTTCATCCAAGTTTTATAGAAAATTTTTCCTCAATCCATGCATCTTGCTTTGATGGCCTTCCATTTCCCATTGCAGACTTAAATTTCCCTTTTTTCTCACTCCAGAGTTAAAAATGCATACTTTTTTCCATATACACAACCTACAGTTAGAAAACTCGTGTATATGCAAGTTGCTCCATTACAACCCGCGCACATCAAGTTTTGTGCTAAAAAATTAAAAAAAATTGTTGGGTTTCCATTCCATGTCACGAGATCCATGATCCTTGACCTTCCATATACTATAAACGCTCTAAATTGACCCTTCAATTCCATTTGGAGGCTATAAATTGAGCAATATCCAATCCTTGAAGAGAATTGATCATTGAGAGCAAAGACACTCTGGAGAAATTTCAACTCATTATTGAGTCTGTATCCCTTTGTCCTTGAAAGTCTGAACTTCTTGTGTTCGGCCCCCAAGTTCTTCCTATCTTGAGATGAAGAACTTCATTGAATCCTACTTCTTGTGAGCTTTCCTTTGTGGAGGATTGAGGTGGTCGAGGTCCATTTGGAGGGACTTAGTTTCTTGGTTATGATATGCGTCATTACAAAAGTTTATCACCTATGTACTTCTGTTGATTACATTAATAGAAATACTATTTTCTCATCCAATTGATATCTTTCAAATATTTGTATTACTTTCCATTGGATTATTTGTAATGTATGTTAATGGATTATGCTAATTTATATCCTAACATTATATATCATTTTCACATTCTTGCATATCTTGGTTGTTGAAGACAAGTTGTAAATATAAAGATTTGGGTCGTGTGCTCAACAATGGTCTTCTTCGGATGTCTGGAAGAGGTAAGATTCTAGCCTTCTCTTGTTAGAATTTCATTTACATAACATACTTGAGAATAGAGTTGGTTTTTGGGTGTCGTTCCATCTGTTGTGGTTTTCCCCTAGCCATAGAGATATTTTCCTCGTAACCGAATTGGTGACCGTAATGGGGATATACGTTGCCCCCAAATGAAGGAAATCCATGTAGGGGGTTTCCCATCCTATAAAAATGACTCCCTATGGATGAAACACTAGGTGTATCATAGGAGGGAAATAAAATAAGCCGATTGTTTTTTTGCAAGAATTTGATCTCGATTTTTCCTCTACGAAATCCAAGAAATCACTAGTTTTTGCAAAATTGATGTCAAACTTCCCTAGATTGGATGCATATATTTTTCATTATGATTTGTTTGTGGATGAAAATATCTTCCTTATCTCGTCTTCGGACCCCTGGTATGGATATATTTTAATCTACCTTCAAACCCTGAAGCTCCTCCAACATCTGTTGACAGACGATCGACAATGTATACGTCATCAGTGGCAGGTTCTCCTGCCATCGATAGTTGGGAATACATCAATGTCTCTCGATTAATGGTTTCTTCAAGTGTTTTACCTCAACACCCTTATTCACACTTGTTTAATGTATTCAGTTCCTTGACACCTACTTTCATTATCGGTGGGTTGTCTCACATTTGTTAACGATATACCTTAATGACTGGTAACCAAAGGAAGTCTCATTGTGTTCGACTTCAACTCCTCTATTCACATAATGTAGACTTTCACTTTCGATGGATAGTGTATAAGACCTCTAGTTTACAGTAGCTATTGTATTTCATCGGACCAGTACTTATATGACTTCAATGATCATGGAAGATAAAATTGTGCTCCATTGTATACATATATCTTTGGTTGATTTTGAGACTGGACTCCATTGTGTCTTGTTGGTGACTATGATAGCCTATGGAATATGTCCACTTTGTATTTCCTATCCATGGCCATGAACAACTAGTTGATATATATCCACATGGATCTGCAGTGTAATTCAGATTGGAAGCTAAGTGTATAGAGTTAATATGAATTGTAATATTCTCATGAGTAACTAGTACTTCCAATTGAGTCTTAATTACTCCACTTTTGGGAATTATAATGTATTTTAGCCATCACAGATACTCTTCTGACCTCACACAATAAGGGGAATCTATTATAAATAAAAAAATTCCTCACTCCATGCATTTTGCTTTGATGCCCTTCTATTTCCCTTTGCAGACTTAAATTCCCCTTTTTGCTCACTCTAGAGTAAAAAATACATACTTTTTTCCATATATGCGACATACACTTAGACAACTCACGTATATGCAGGTTTCTCCATTACATCCCCCGTACATCGGGTTTGGTTCTCAAAAATTAAAAAATATGTCGGGTTTCCATGCCATGTCACGAGATCCATGATCCTTGACCTTCCATATACTGGAAATGCTTCGACTCAATCCTTCAATTACAATTGGAGGCTATAAATTGAGCCATATCCAAGCCTTGAAGATAATTAATCATTGAGAGAAAAGACACTTTGGAGAAATTTCACCTCACTATTGATTTTGCATCCCTTTGTCCTTTAAAGTCTGAACTTCTTGTGTTCAACCCCCAAGCTCTTCCTATATTGAGATGGGGAACTTCATTGCCTCCTACTTATTGTGAGATTTACTTTGTAGAGGATTGACGTGGTGGAGACCCAGTTGGAGGGATTTATTTTCTTAGTTCTAATATGTTTCGTTACAAAAGTTTTTCACTTATGTACTTATGTTGATTACATTAATAGAAATACTCTTTTCTTGTCCAATTGATATCTTGGAAATATTTGTATTACTTTCCATGGGCATATTTGTAATGTATGTTAATGGATTATTCTAATTTATATGCTAACATTATATATCATTTCCACATACTTTCTTATCTTGGTTGTTGAGGACAAGTTGTAGGTATAAAGATTTGGGTCGTGTGCTCAACAATGGTCTTCTTTGGACGTCCAGACAAGGTAGGATTCTATCATTGTATTTTTATCATTTCATTTATATAGCATACTTGAGATTAGATTTGATTTCTAGGTGTCATTCCATCTGTTGTGGTTTTCGCCTAGCCATAGAGATATTTTCTCGAACACCAAGATAAATGGCTAATGATCGATGAAGGAAAGAAGGTGATGACATGTCATGCCATGTCATCCAGGTTGACACCTCGGGATGATGTGTCATGCCACGCCAACATCCACATGTCATGCCACATCAACATTTTCCACATCATCCAAGAAATATTTGATGGTTGATGGTTAGGTCAGGCGAATTAGAAAAGTGTCTCGTTAGGCAATAGGGATGGCCGATGATTAGGTCACTTGAATTTGTAGAGTGTTTCATTTGCTAATTAAAGTTGTTGATGGCTGATGGCCAACAGTCAGATCAGCCAATTCGAATATGTGTTGCAAGTGGTTTCCAAGAAAAATGAAATATGGTCGATGGTCGGGGATTGAGGAGATTCACGAGCAAGTTTAGTTTCCCAAAGATAATAGTCAATCAACCGATCACTGATGGGGCTCAAATCAATGGTCCAGATTGTCTTAAGTTGTCGATCAATGGTGGAATCTATGGGGTTTGGAAATGATTAGTGGATCAATGACTTATATATCACCCGATTTGAGATCAACAAATCATATTTAAAAGGTTTTTATAATAGTAAAACAATCAATTTTATATGAAATTTTCTGAATTTTTTATATTTTTGAAGGCCATTAACTTGCAGGGAGATTTTGAGGCCCTAAACGATGTTTTTAGATAATCACAACCCATGAGAACATAGTGTAAAAATTTACATTATGTCTCTATATATCAAATAAAATAAATTGGAGAGGGCTATCCAATGAGCTACTTTGGGCAAAAAATAGAGCTCGTATGAAAGAGTTACAACCAAAATAATAAGGGTAAAATTCCATAACCTGATTACTTCCAGAGGGGATAAATCCTTGCTCAGAAGTTCGTTTGGGGCATAGTAGACATTTATGAATCCATATTTGGAATCTAGGTATGTAAAAATGTGTTGGAAGAGAAATAAGACAAATGTATCATATAGGGATAAAATGAGAAAAAACAACCTAAACTTCTTCGGACCATAAATTTCATCTCAGAGCTTGGATTTGAGAAAACACATAGTAGTTGGAAAGGTATTGAGGAGAAGAAGATATATATCCATCCATAATTTTGAATTGGGTGTAAAAATTTCTTAGAAAATAATAAATATATTTTTGTAGCAGTAAGTGGGTGGAAAACTGCAACTTGTAAATGTTGTAACTTTTCACTCAGAACTCAGAAGGAGGCATGAGTATAAACATTGGAGAGATATTTCAGAGAAGAATGCATCTAAGGAATCATATTGTGAATTGGTTCATTGTTTTCTTCATAATTTCATGAGAAGAATAACATGTATTTAAATTGATAAAATGTTTTATGTTATACATGTTTTGGCAGTAATTATTACATGCACATTTCTTGAAAAATTAGAGGTACAAGAAAATAAATTTGGTTCTTATACGAGGGATAAAGTTATGGAAGATTCTCATGGATATTAAATACATGAGGAAGGGATCAGATGTCTTCATGTCAACATGGAAAATGTTGAGGTAGAGTCTCATGGAAGACATGACATACAAGAGTATGCAACTATGAGAAGCCTACATAGAGAAGTGCAAAGATATAGGGTTTATAATGAAAGGATTACGAAAGATCAGGAAGAAATAATTCAAATCTTTAACATGTTGCATAATAAATTTAACAAAGACTCTAGAACCAAGCAAGCAACTAGTGCTAGAAAAGTGATTTCATCCAGATCTCATAGCATAAAGGATGATCATGAGAATGATCAGTAGTCAAGAAACATGATAAGGCTCCATCATTCTCTAAGGAAATCCACTAGAATAACTCATGAAAGTTTTGTGCCAGGGAGTATCCAAAGTGTGTCTCCTTTTAGAAAGCATAAGAGAAGGCCCGAGGAAGACATTTTGCAAGGTGAACTCATGAAGATCAACCCACCAAATTTCAATGGTGAGCACAGGAAAGGAGAAGAGGTTAAGGCTTGGTTGTTGGAAATGAAGAAATATTTCCATCTTCATAATTACCCCTCAATATTAAAATCTAGGATTTCAACCTACCACTTGTAAGGAAAGGAATCCATGTGGTGGGATCAACTTAAGTAAGCCAAGAACCTTGATGAGAAGAGGATCTCATGGAGTCAATTCAAAGGATATTTCTGAGAGAAATGTTTTTCCTTATTATGAAAGAAAGATGAAATATTTCTTTGAACTCAAGTTGGGAAGCATGAAAATGGATGAATATGAGAAGAGGTTGTTTGAATGGTTGAATTATGTTGAATTCATAAAGGATGAGAAAGTCGAAATCAATATGTTGACTTCATAAAGGATGAAAAATTCAAAATACAAAGGTTTCTAAGTGGGTTACCCTCCTTCTATAGTAAATATATACAATATGATAACCCCATAAGTTTATAGGAATCGACAAGGAGAGAATTTAAGCATATTTATGAGAAAAGTAGAGGAAGGCCAGTTTTCCAAAAAGGTTGGAATGACAAGATGAAAGGGAAAAAGGATCAAATAAAAACAAGTTTTAAGACATCCTTCTTCAAGAAAAACTCCAAAGAAAACCAGCAAGGCTAGTCAACCAAAAATGAGCACAAGACTGTAGGTTCATTTGGGAAAAGGCCAAGGAAATAACCTGTACAATGTTGGAGATGTGAGGGAAATCACTTGTATAGGGACTTTCCTCAGAAAGGAGAAATAAATGGGACTGTCCAAAACATTTAGGAGGATGAAATAATGGAATATATGGGAGGAAATATGCCAACGATTTATGCAACATTGGACAACAAGAAAGAGGAATATCAATCCCCCATGATTGGAGTAGAAGGTAATATTCATAACCAACCCATAAAATTTTTAATTGATTATGGAGCTAGCCATAGTTACATAAACTATAACATTGTTGAAATATTTCACTTGCAAAGGAGTAAGCATAAGAAGTCTTGGTTAATTCAGTTAGCCACATGGAATAAGAGGGTGTTGGTGCATAGTGGGAAGACCGAGGGTTCAACATGAATTTTCCAATAAAACCCTCAGATACCGACCCTTTCAACATCACCCACAAGTAGGCGAAGTCTCACCCGAGGTATCTATGGGAACTACATGAACCATATTTCTGCAGTGATGAAGGGATGCGAGATAGTCCTTATAACCACTCTACCTATAATTTATTTAGTATCACTTATATCATGTGCACAAAAACATGGTAACATTTAACATAGTCATAGAAAAAAAACATATATCATATGTGCAGAATAAACATAACATCTAACACATAGACACGTCATAACACATAGACACCATTGTGAATGTGGTTCACCCAAGATGGGCTACATACACAACGACCAACTTATTATTATATTATTCGTAACATCCATTACAAAATATGCGCATTGTGCTCATACATTATGCCTCATACAAAATCCCTTTTTCGTTCTCTTATTCTCCTACTCACTATCTGTCCCCATATCCGCCTCTTCCTTTTCTCTCTATCTCTCTCTTTCTATCCCAAAATCCTTACATATTTATACAATTATAATGGGGCTTAGCGATCCCTGCATGCGAAAGTGAACCAACTATCTTTCCTTATTTTTCATGTGATGATCCCTGGTCGACCTATCACTCCGTTCTCATGGTTTTATCCTGTACAATTCCCAAAATTGGTCCCCAAAATCCTGTCCCAATAGAGGGAAATCAATGAGTTGGTTAAAAATTGTCAAATAAAAATTAATGGACTCAGTACAAAGGTAGATGTAAACATCATACTATTGGGTTCATATGATTGTTTAATTGGGAAAACAACATGTTGTCCTACATTGTTACAAAAATAAAATCACATGTCTTGATATAGAAGGGAAGCAAGACAAGGTTCAAGGCATTCCAAGAGCTATAGATTTTAGAGATATTTTAGCTATGTAGTTGAAAAAGGGTTTCAGGAAGAGATGTCAGGTTTTTGCAGCCCATATGGAAGAGGGAACCAAAGATAAAGTGGTAGGAATTGAACACCATCCAATATTGAAGGATTTTGAATATGCATTTAGGGAGATCTCAATATTTCCACCAAAGAGAGACATTGATTTCTCTATTGATTTGGTGCTAGGAGTTTCCCCAGTGTCCAAGACACCATAATTGAAGGAGTTTTAGATGTAGCTTGAAGAATTGTCAAACAAGGGTTATATACACCCAAGTGTGTCATCTTGGGGAGCCCCAATTATTTTTGTGAAGAAGAAATATGGAATTTTAAGGTCGTGTATTGTTTTTAGACAACTGAATAAGGTCACCATAAAAAAAAAATATCCTTTGCCAAGGATTGGTGATTTGTTTGATCAACTGAAAGATGGAAGAATATTTTCAAATATTGAATTGAGATCAAGCTATAATCAACTTGTGAGGATAAACGAAAAAAAGACATCAACAAGAAAACATTTAGAACAATATATGGGCATTATGAATTCATGGTAGTGCCAATTGGACTGTCAAATTCTCCAAATTTTTTTATGTGCCCAATGAATGGAGTGTTCAAGGAATACTTAGACAAGTTTGTAATTGTTTTCCTAGATAATATACTCATCTATTATAAGTTAGAAGAGGAACATGATAAACATTTAAGAATGGTTTTGCAAGTTTTAAGAGAGCATAAATTGTATGCTAATCTAAGTAAGTGCATATTTTATCAAAAGAAGATTCACTACTTATGGCATATAATTTCAACAGAAGGGATAGCAATGGATATCGAGAAGATAGATTCCATTAGAGGATGACCAATGCCAAAGAATGTGACATAGGTCATATCATTCATGGATCTTTCCAGTTATTATTGAATATTCATCAAAGGTTTTTCAAATATTGAAATCCCAATCACTTCTTTGCAAAAGAAGAGAGTGAAATTTGAATGGACTTCCAAGTGTGAAGAGAGTTTTTAGTAGTTGAAGGGAATATTGACAAGTGCACCAATATTGAACATTTTAGATCTGGATGAATATTTTTTTGTGTCCAATTATGCATGCAAGGAAGGGCTTGATGGAGTCCTCATTCAAAAATATCATGTGGTATGCTACGAGTCCACAAAATTAAAAAAGAATGAGAGGAATTATGCTACTCACAATCTAGAATTAGCAACAATTTTACATGCACTAAAAATGTGGAGACATTTCCTCATGGGGAGAAAATTTAGCTAAGGACAAACCACCATGGTCTGAAACATTTGTTTGGACAAACCACATTAAATTCCATACAAACTAGATGGTTGGAATTTATGAGTGAATATGACTTTAAAATTAAGCACATCAAGGGAAAATAAAATCAAGTGGCGGATGCACTCAACAGAAGAGCACATGGGAAGCATATTACATCCATTAGTATGTAAATAAATGATATGAAAGATAAAATTATGGAAGAAAAAAACTCTGATCAACAATATCTAAAAATAAAAGAAACATTACAACAAATAAATTTTCAGTAGAAATTTAATTTGTATGAGCTGAAAGAAGATGGAATTCTCATGTACAAAGGAAAAGTAAATGTGTTGAATTTCAATGAGTTGAAAAATTTAGTTCTAAGGGAAATGCACAATGTGCCATATGTTGGGAACCCAAGATATCATAAAACAATTATAGTTGTAAGAAGCCAATACATTTTGCTCGAAATGAAGAAAGAAGTGGCTAATTACATAGCCAGATGTCTAGAGTTCCAAAAGGTGAAGAAAAAGAATAGGAATCCAGTTGGTTTATTACATCCATTTCCCATTCCAAAATGGAAGTGGGAAGTATTTATGGTTGATTTTATTACAAAGTTGCCTAGAAAAAGGAAGCAACATGAGTCCATCATGGTGGTGGTGGATAAATAAATAAGACAACACATTTTATTTTAGTAAAGACTACACACAAGGAAACAAATAGAACATGTACCATACCATATGCCAAGTATGCAATATGTGCCTCTAACAATGTATCATACCATCACCAAGGTGTACCATGTACAATCACTACCATGACATGCCTCAAGCATGTACCATAACAACATAAGCATAAGAATCGAAACTAACACATAAGAATGCCTATGATCATGTAGCTAACCCGATACACAATATTATAAACATGTAGCTCTTCCTCAACTTCAACAACAAGAGAATAACATCTTCATCAAACTTTACCTCAGTCTCATGGGATCATTTTTGGATTATTCATAAACCCTAACTTTCAACAAGCATAGATCCGTACCTATAATGAATAATGTATGAAATTTTAACCATAGAGACTCTGAGATATTTATTCCATATCCTCAAAATTTTATGGTTTGAAACTTCTCAGAACAAAAGTTATAGCGAAAATGGAAAACCTTCCTGAATTTTATCCTATTATGGAGAGAGAACTTGTACAACACACCCCGCACTCAATATTTTCTATATGATTCTAAAAATATCACAAAAGATACTACATACTGTTATGTTTCCACTATAATTAGTATCATAGAATTTGGATCCTCTTTGAATAAGTTATGATTGTTTTACCCGAAACACCTGTTTGAGACTAGTTTCAGGACTAGCCAAAAACCCTATCTTCCACATAGTGTATCTCCAAAAATACAATGAAACATGATACAAAATTGTTACCATAGGTACCTTGATATATCTTCTCAACATCCTCCGAGTTTCAATATTTGATTCATTCTATAAACAAAGTTCTGGAAAAAATGCTAAGATGACATTTAAATAACATACCTTAGAACACATCATCACAAGACTTCATCCCCCCTTGGAATTTCTCCCTTGTTCACTTAATATTTCCTCTAAAATTTTCCTTAGATCTTCTTGGTTACCTCATATAAGAATCACTTTCTCACTTAGATATATATTCAATGAAATTGTGAGTGTGCAAATGAAAGATTCTTTGAGGTGTGTCTATACTTTCTCAAGTAATCTCTTTCCTTAAATTTAGGGCTTCTTTAACTTTCTTGTTACAACCACTTTACCCTTTCATTAATGACTTGCAACCAATTAAGGGCTTCTTAACCCTTCTTTGGGGCTTCCAACTTCATGAGATAATATCTCCCTAACCATGAAGAACTACATGGTGTATCACCTACCATTGGAAATGGCAAGACAGAGACTATCCATCTATGAGGTTTTTGTATACACTTGAAGTATTCTTCAACCTCATTTTCCTTACTCAAATTCAAGCCTCATGAAAACACCTATGGGTTCCTTGTAGAATTCTTCAAAGTATCTTCCCATGATGTCCATGCTTAAAGATATGCCATAAGGGGACCACTTTGGAGACTTCTTCAATTATACCCAATACTTCTATAGGATTATAGACTTCCTCTAACGTTGACATCAATGAAAATAAAATTTTCAACAATCTCCCCCTTTGAAATTGATGGAAACACTCATGCTCCCCCTGCGACCAATACTCCCCTTGTTTGCATGCTTCTATTCTTTCTCTCCCCTTGACATCAATGGCAAAGGGTATCTGCCCTTGACAAACTGCTTCTGGACTTTCTCTCTTCCTATGCTTTTTTCCATTAGTGCTTCCTAATGAAGTAAATTGTTGACATATAGAAAAACATTCATATTAATATTCATTTATCTTCTCTGCACAAATGATTTCTCTTCCCTTGTATTCTGAGCTAAAAACGTGTAGATCACTGTGGAGCAAAAAACATTCCAATTTTCTATCAAAGATACTCAAATGTCTCTCTTGGGATAGGTTTAGTGAATATGTCTACAATTTGTTCCTTTGTCCCAATATACTCTACCTTGATATTCTTTTGTGTAACCTGTTAACGTAGAAAGTGAAACTTGATTGGAATATGTTTTGTCTTGGAATGAATCATTGGATTCCTGGAGATACTAATAGCGTTGGTGTTGTCATAGAATATTGAAATGGGCTCATCATACTTCACTTGTATATCTTGCAATGTTTACTTCATCCATAGAACCTGAGTGTAACATGTTGTTTCCACAATGTATTCTTTTTGTACTGTAGATAATGATACTAAAGACTTATTTTTACTTAACCAAGATACCAGTCACTCACCCAAATAGAAGGCTTCTCCGCTAGTACTTCTTCGATCATAAATGCTTCCTTCCCAATCTGCATCTGTGTAGGCATCCATTGTCAGCTCATTCCCTTTTGGATACCACAATCCAAACTCCGTTGTTCTTTTAATATATCTGAGGATCATTTTTACTGCTAGAACATGAGTTTCCTTCGGTGCTGCTTGAAATCTTGCAACTTGTCCAATTTTTTTCATTACATATGGTCTTGAAGTTGTCACATAGAGTAGGTTTCCAATCATTTATCTATAGATTCTTTGATCTGCTTCTTTAGACTCATTGTATTTTCCCAACTTGTAACTTGTCACCATCGAAGTACTTACTAGTTTTAAATTTTCCATTCAAAACTTCTTCAACATCTCTTTTATGTACTTGGTTTGGGAAATGAAAATGACTTCATTTTGTTGAGATATCTGAAGTCCCAAGAATAATGTCAATTCACCAAGAAATAACATTTCAAACTTATTCTGCATGTCTTGGGAAAAATTCTTACTCATCCTGTCATTATCACTTCCAAAGATAATTTCATCCACATATGCTTCAATAATAAGTATGTTTCTTCTATCAACCTTTACATAGAGATTATTATCTGCATTACCCTTTTTGAATCCTTATTTCTGTAAATACCTGTCTAATATTGAATATTAGGCTCTAGGGGATTGTTTGAGTCCATACAAACCTTTCTTCAATCCACAAACACAATATTTCCTTTTTGATAGTAGGAAACCTTCTGGTTGTTCAATATAGACTTATTCTTCTAATTCACCATTTAGAAATGTTTATTTTACATCCATCTGATATACTTTGATTCTCTTGGAACATGCATAGCCAAGATCAATATTATTGCTTCCATTCTGGTAATGGGGGGGAATTTTTCTTCAAACTATACACCTTCAATTTATGCATATCCTTTGCATACCAATATTGCCTTATTTTTGGTTACATGTCCATCTTCGTTTAGTTTGTTTATAAAAACCCATTTTGTAACAATCAAATTTGTGTTCTTCGGTCTTGGCACCAATTCCCATGTGTCATTCTTCTTTATTTGATGTAGTTATTCTTCCATGGATTTGACCCAATGTTCATCATTACTGGCTTCCTTAAAGTTGTTGGGTTCAATTGTGGATAGTAGTGCAAGGTGTCTCTTCTCCAGTGTATGAAACCTTTTACTTCCTTTGGTCTTTATTCTTCAATTTTTATCTCCATCAATCTATTTTAGTGGATGATTCTTTTAAAATCTACAACTAGGTGTTCTGGAGGGCATAAGAAATTTGTGATGGTCATTTTATAATTGTTCTGCTTATGTCTCTTCTTCTTGTTGTTCTTCTTATGCCTCTTCCTCTTTTAGTTATTTTTCTCTTTCCTTCTCTTTAGCATTTGTGTTTTCTTCTTTGATCTTCTGCACATCTACTTCATCAATATTTACATTTTAGCTTTCCATTATCTTGTTGAGTCTCATATTGTAACACTTGTATGCCTTGTTTTTGCTTGAGTATCCAACCGATATTCCTTTATCAACTCGACAATCAAATTTTCCAACTATGTCATCTTCTCTTTTTATGTAGCACTTGCTTCCATATACTCTAAAATGTTTGACATTTGTTGGTCTTCCCTTCTATAACTCATATGGATTTTTTCCACTGTTATTTCTAATCATTCCTCTACTCAATATGTGAATGGTTGTGTGCACTTCTTATACCCAAAATATGTTATTCAACTTGGAATCCTTCAACATGGTTCTGACCATCTCTAATACAATTCAGTTCTTCCTTTCAGTGAATCCATTTTGTCGAGGTGCCTTAGCTGCTGAAAAATGTCTTTTTATTTCATTCTCTTTACAAAATTCCATGAATTATTTTGATATGAATTCACCTCCATTGTATGATATTAATCACTTAATTCTCGAATCCATATTGTTTTCAACCATCTCCTTGAATACTTTGAAATTTATGAATTCCTTTGATTTCTTTTTGAGAAAATATACTGCAATCATCCTTGTATAGTCATCAATAATTAGCATGAACTATTGTTCACCATTTAGTCCTTTGTTCTCATTGATCCACATAGATCAATGTGCACAATTTCTAATGGATTTGTTGTAGAGTATTCCTTTGATATGTATTTCGTTCTTGTTTGTTTTTCATGTAGACAATGATTGCACATAGTACTGGATGGTTTTGAGATTTCAGGCATTTCTCTCACTGCTTCCTTTTTTATAATATTGACCAGATTGTCAAAGTTCATGTGTCCCATTCTTTTGTGCCAAATCCATCTCTCATTTTTCCTTCCCAACCAACATCTTTATTTTCCAATCTCATTTAAGATGTATATGTTGTTTGGATTTCTTACTGTTGTAGCCACCAATTTTCCTCATCCTTATTTCCATCTTTCACACTTCTCATAGTCAAATGTAAGTCTATGTCTTTTATCACACATTTGACTCACACTTCGTAAATTATGTTTCATGTTTTCAACAAGTAGGAAATTTTCTTCCTTGGAATCCTTACTTCCAAGCTTGACTGTGCCTTTCCCTATAATTTTGGCTGAGTTTTCATTACCAAATGAAACTGATCCATCTCTTTCTTTCTTCAGAGTTATAAATTTGTTCTTTTCACCTGTCATATGTTTTGAACAATCACTGTCAATATACTAATCACTTCTTCTTCTTTGTGCTTGTTGTGAAAGGGAACATTCTTCAACATTTAGTTTATACTACTTTCTTATCCAAATCATTGATGGTCCATTTTCATGATTGTTGAATTCTTGATTTGGTTCCTTTGAAGGAACTGCCAATTTCCAATCCTTGGCCATGTGTCCAAAATTGTTTCATTTATAACATTCTACTTCATGATTTAATGAACCAAAACTATTATATTTTTTTTGTATGCTTCATGAGGATTTCTGAGATGATTGATTCTAGGATGACCTTCATAGTTTCTTATTTTCTTAGCATAAGCTTTGAAATTTGTAGACTTGTGCCCAAAATTATTATAAGAATAACATGAACCTAGAAAGATAGTTTGATACCTGGGAGATTTTTGAGTGGTGTTGTTCCTCTGTAGTTTTCTTCTTGATTTCTTTCCATGGGTGATTGTTGATTCTAGAATTTGGGTCTTTTAGATGGTGCCATTCTTCTATAATTTTCTTCCCGGTCATTCTCATGATATGGCTTGCATACTTCCTTCTTGGTGAATCCTTCGGTGACTTCTGAATAAGTCCCTTGTTATACTTCCTCTTTTGTAGTCATAGAGATTGAACCCTTCTCTATATGTGTTTGGTTGTATCACAGTCTAGAACTGTCATGATACAAACTTTGAGCACTATTGCTTGCATTACATCTGGTCTTGAAGCTGTCACATAGAGTAGGTTTCCAATCATTGATCTATAAAGTCTCTGATTGGTTCTTTAGATTCATTGTCTTTTCTCAACTTGCAAGCTGTCACCATTGAAGTACTTGTTGATTTGAGATCTTCCATTCCGAACTTATTCAACATCTCTTTGATGTACTTGGTTTGGGAAATGAAAATTCCTTCATCCTATTGAGATATCTGAAGTCCTAAGAAGAATGTCAATTCACCAAGAAGTGACATTTCAAACTCATTATGCATGTCTTTGGTAAACTTCTTACTCATCCTATGATCCATCACTTCCAAATATAATTTCATACACATATACTTCATTTATAAGTACGTTTTTTCTGTCAACTTTTACATAGAGATTACTATCTACATTACCCTTTATGAATTCTTATTTTTGCAAATACCTGTGCAATCTTGAATACCAAGATCTAAGGCCTTGTTTGAGTCCATATAGATCTTTCTTCAATCTACAAACATGATCTTCCATTTCTGACAGTAGGAAACATTCTGGTTGTTCATTATATACTTATTCTTCTAATTCACCATTTAGAAATGCTAAATTTACATCCATATTACATACTTTGATTCTCTTGGAACATGCATAGGCCAAGATCAATCTGATTGCTTCCATTCTAGCATCGGGGGAAAACGTTTCTTCAAAATATACACCTTCAACATGTGCATATCCTTTGCATACCAATCTTGTCTTGTTTCTGGTTACCTATCCATCTTCATTTAGTTTGTTTATGAAAACCCATTTTGTACCAATCATATTTTTGTTCTTCGATCTTGGCACGAGTTTGCATGTGTCATTCTTCTCTATTTGATGTATTTCTTCTTCCATGAATTTGACCCAATGTTAATCAATATTGGCTTCCTCAAACTTGTTGGGTTCAACTGTGGATAGTAGTGCAAGGTGTCTCTTCTCTGGTGTACAAAACCTTTTACTTCCTCTGGTCTCTATTCCTGCATTTTTGTCTATAATAATTTGTTCTGGTGGATGATTCTTCTAAACCTGATGACTAGGTGTTCTAGAGGGAATCCGAAAGTTGTGCTGGTCATTTTCTTCCTGTTCTGCTTCTAGTTCTTCTTCTTCTTCCTCTTCCTCTTTTATTTCTTCTTCTTCCTCTTCTTCTACCTCTTCCTCTTATAGTTCTTCTTGTCTTTCCAACTCTTTAGCATTTTTGTTTTCTTCTTTGATATTCCACACATATGCTTCATCAGTATTTACATTTATTATTTCCACTATCTTGTTGAGTCTCATATTATAACACTTGTATGCCTTACTTTTTCTTGAGTATCCAACTAGTATGCCTTTATCAACTCGAGAATCAATTTTTCTAACTCTGTCATCTTCTCTTTTTATGTAGAAATTGCTTCCAAATACTCTAAAATGTTTGATGTTTGTTGGTATTACCTTCCATAGCTCATATGGAGTTTTGTCACTTTTATTTCTAAGCATTCCCTTGTTCAATATATGAACATTTGTGCGCACTGCTTGTACCCAAAAGATGTTACTCAACTTGGAATCCTTCAACGTGGTTTTGGCCACCTCTAATACAATTTTGTTCTTCCTTTCAATGACTCCATTCTGCTGAGGTGTCCTTGCTACTAAAAAATTCTTTTTTATTCCATTATGTTCACAAAATTCCATGAATTATTTTTATATGAATTCACCTCCATTGTATGATCTTAAGCACTTAATTCTCGAATCCATATCGTTTTCAACCATCTCCTTGAATACTTTGAAATTTCCAAATGCCTCTGATTTATTTTTGAGAAAAGATATTGCAATCATCCTTGTATAGTCATCAATAAGTAGAATGAAGTATTGTTCTCCATTCAGTCCTTTTATTCTCACTGGTTCACATAGACTAGTGTGCATAATTATTAATAGCTTTGTTGTATAATATTCCTTTGATCTGAATTCTTTTCTTGTTTGTTTTCCATGTAGACAATGCTTGCACATAGTACTGGATGGTTTTGAGATTTCAAACATTTCTCTTACCAATTCCTTTTTGATAATATTTACCAGATTGTCAAAGTTCATGTGTCCCATTCTTCTATGCCAAAGCCAACTATCATTTTCCCTTCCCAACCAACATCTTTATCTTCCAATCTCATTTAAGATGTATATGTTGTTTGGAGTTCTTACTGTTGTAGACAACAATTTGACTGATCCTTCTTTCCTTATTTCACACTTCTCAGAGACAAATATAAGTCTATGTCATTATTCACACATTTGACTCACACATAGTAAATTATGCTTCATGTTTTCAACACGTAGGACATTTTCTTCCTTGGCAGCCTTACTTCCAAGGTTGATTGTTCCTTTCCCTATAGTTCTAGTTGAGTTGTCATTACCAAATGAAACTGATCCATCTCTTTCTTTCTTCAGAGTTATAAATTTGTTCTTGTCACCTATCATATGTTTTGAAAAAATATTGTCAACATACCCATCACTTCTTTTTCTTTGTTGTTGTAGTGCAAGGGAACATTCTTCAACATTTAGTTTATCCTACTTCCTTATCAAAATTCTTGATGGTCCCTTTTGCTGATTGTTGAATTCCTTCTTTGGTTCCTTTGGAGAAACTGTCAATATTCAATCCTTGGACATGTGTCCAAAATGGTTGCACTTATAACATTCTACATCATCATTTAGTGAACCAAAATATTATAGTTTAATGTTGTATGCTTCATGAGGCTTTCTTAGATGATTGATTCTAGGATGAACTTCATAGTTTATTATTTTATTAGCATAAGATTTGCAATTTATAGCTTTGTCCCAAAAATTAGTACAAGAATACCATGAACCAAGAAAAATAGTTTGATACCTGGGAGATCTTCTGAGTGGTGTTGTTCCTTTGCAGTTTACTTCTTGATTTATTTCCATGGGTGACTATTGATTCTGGAATCTGGGTCTTTTAGATGGTGCCATCCTTCTATAATTTTCTTCCCTATCATTATCATGAGAGGTGTTACACATTATTTTGGTCACCCTGATGATGATTCTACAAGCATGTGTTCAGGATCTCAAAAGGATATTTTGCATGAGAAAAAAAACTAATTTCTTCCTCTACAAGGCTTGTTTTTAGAAGGAGTCCACAGAGTAATACACAGTGTAGTAATGCTTGATTTCCATAGGCTTCTCTACACCTGGCTCGCAGGGTTTCTGCAGGGTGCGATGGAATTTGAAAGCTAAAGAAAGGAAGAAGTTCACGAAGCTTCTAGAAGGAGGATCTTGTAGAATGTGAGGTGGCGTCCATATGATTGTGATTCTACTGGCTTCTCTGATTTGGTGGGATCATCCTCATATCTTTAACCACTTCTCCTTCTCCTATATAATGATAGGTTTCTCATGGAAAAGTTTAAGCAAGATTGAGCAAAGAATTGTTGAAAGAATAGGTTGAAGGTTGTGTGAAGGATTCCGTTGCAACTGATGCTTGAGGTCTCCATTTTTCCATCAAGATTTTGTGGACCATCTTCATACAAATTCAGAGCAAGTGTATGTGTGTGTTGGAACAAAGGACCACTAAAAGGGAACTTGCGACATCAAGGTAGTTTGGTTGTATCTTCCACTTTTACTTAATATAATACGGTGACATGTTTCTTTCCCATAAAATCATTAGCATTTTATTACATGATTCCTTGATCACATGTTTAGGTTTTCATTGAATCTACTATCGTTGCTTTCACTTTCGTTGGTTTGTGTCATTGCAGATTTGATCTCGCAAGAGCACCAGAGCGAGGTAAGGACAACAAAGACATAAGGAAGCGATATCTAAAGGTATGTCATCCATTCCTTCTTTGGTACTAAATTCAATGATTGTTACTTAGGGAAAGCATCATGTCCTGTCTTGTTTTGTTCTAGATCTAGGTGGATCTAGGGACATTAGTTTATGTCCGCATTCATCGATTTATCAAAAAAATTGGCGACTCCATTGGGGATACAACTTGTTTGTGGTTTTTTGTTGGCCATTTTCTTTCAGCCTACCCCTTTTCACTCTATTTCGGTCTCTGAGTTTGTGGGGCATACATCCAGACCCTCTAGATTTGAAAGTTCACTTAGGCCCTTTGTCCTCTTTCCAAATTTCTCTTGTTTACAGACACTTCCGCACTGTACCCATACACAACCTGTGGAAACGTTTGATTTTTTCACCCTCACTGTTTATACCAGTGCGAACTTTCTGCGATCTACCCACAACTAGCCTGCAGAAACCTTTGATTTCCGCACTGTAACCTACTGCTAGGTTGCGGCGGCATCCGTAAATGTTTTTTGCTTTAGTCAGCTGGGAGGAAATTTTGATGCTAGTATTTGACTGATTTCCGAGTTTGAAATTTGTTGTCGATTGGTTTTTGGAGATCAAACACCTTTCTTAGTCATTTTTCTAGTTTTACCTTTTGATTTTTATCAACAAGGATATAATCTCTGATTTCGCATCTGAGTGCTTGATTCATTAAAAGTATTTTGATTGAATTTAAAGTTTTGGATTGATTACATTTTCTAGATTACTTGTTGATTGGAAAGTCCTTTTTCATTTGCATTTTAGTGAAACACTTTACTATCATATTTACTTTTATCTTCATTGAAAGTTTGATTTGGGTGCTTGTTGAGTGTATAAATTTTCTTTGATTACTTGTCCTTTCTTAGTTATACCACTAATTTGGTTTTGGAAAGGTAGACTTTAAAGTCATTTATTCTTTTAATTAATCATACAAAAGAAGGTGTTTTGCATTAAAATAAAATAAAATTAAGAAGAGAAAGTTGAGAAATTTCATTATTGATGGTTGTTTGACATTGTGTTCATTCAAGGAAAAGAAATTACATTTCGTAGCTTACCTCATTCCGAAAAAAACACCTTCTCCCTACCATAGATAGATTTCATTGAACAAAAAGTTTGCATCATTCATCTCTATCTACATATTATTGGGTCGAGGTCTTCCACAACATTGGTTTCATTTCCGTCTCCCTCTTGAGTAAACAACAACCTCTACAAAACATTGCGAAATCTAAAACTCAATTAGTAAATTTTATTTTCTAGGGATCTTTTACACCAACATTAGCTAGGCTAGAACTTTGGAATAAGATGTGAGACACACTCTCCAAAGAACAAAACACACAATATAATTTTGTGATAGGGAGTGTTCAAATCCATTTGCAACATTCTTTCATGGGAAGCCCTTCTCACACAAGGGTAAAACCTGAGGTCACATTGAGACTAGCAGAGTTACTCACCCTGCTTTGTTGGTCTCGTTGTAGAGATTGCATGTATTATGGGGGTCGCTTGAATGGTATACCCACAATGATGAGTGGAAGCGTATTAATTTGATTTCGAGCTAGATACCCTGCCTTTGCGCGTGGATTGGAATGTCTACTATTTCCCCAGGAATCACTGTTGTTCTTGGTAGAGTTAGTTTCCTACCTTCTTAGGGTCTTACACGAGGTGAATGTGGAGGGGAAAGTCTTCACGATACCTGGAATCGACGTTGGCCAGACTCACTCGGGCTCCTTGGAGGGTATACCCACAATTATGTGTGGGAGCTTGCACCAGGGTGTAAGTCCGTTAAGCAGGTCATCAACATAACTTTTCCACCCACTCTAGCCTAACCCCTTATTGCCTTGACTTCGCGACATTGGATTTCATCCCCAACTAGTGACTTCGAAGTAAGAAGTTTTGTTTGCTTGGTTTGATTCTTAAATTTTATTAGAAAGTTCTATTTATTTTCGTAGTTGGCCATAGATTTTTTGTGTAAAATATTTGGATCGACCAACATCGACCCTCCACGTTGTTCATGTAGGGTCCAGGGACTTCCTCCAGAAAATATGAAGGATTATATCACTCTACCCCCTCATTCACTAGAGGGATATCCTCAATAGAGTGAGCTCCAAGACACTGTAACCTCGCAAGATGAAGGTTCTATCTCTTTAGAAAGTTTCTGAATTATTTCTGATTCTCTAGAGGCTTTCTGTATACCTCCTAGATATGAGAGACATATTCTTCGGCTAAATTCATCCATAGAACTTGTTGCTGACACTTCTGGAATACCGACTAGACCCCATTCTGGCCTTGGATTAGGGAATCCCCTTTAGACTACTGACATATTTAGAATCCTACCTCGCACAGTGCGGGACCTTTACGACTTAGGGGTAGGTGTTGATATACCTGTCGTCTGTGAACTGCCCGAAATGTTTGTTACCTACACGATACCTCTAGATCAATTTGTTGGTACAACTAGCTATATCCCTGTTGTTTCAGACACACAGTCAGTTGGTCCTAGCTCAACTATTTCTCTCTGGATAGCCCATTCTACAATGGTTCCACGTGCTATGAATATTCCCACCAGGAATACAGTGGTTACCCAAGCTCCCATTGGTACACCATTTTCGTTTAGACCTATCCCGTCACTTCCTCCTGGGTATAATGCCTTGAATAATTATATCCCCATTCCTACCTAGGTTCCATCTGGAGTTTCTGGAGTTTTCATTCCTCCTAGGTACAATGTTGCTTCTGGTTTCGTTTTGACACCTTCCTAGGTCATCTCCAGAGGGTATTTTCTGCCTTTTATGGGAGGATCTGGCCCAAGTGGCTCTAATCCCATTGGAGGCACTACTCAGTCATCCACTTCTGGTTATCAGATTCACGTTGGAGGGAAATATAACCCTGGGGGACAAACTCAGTTTGGGGGTCAAACTCAAATTGGGACACAATCCTCACTTGGAGGACAACCCCCGCCTGGAGGTTATAACCCACCCTATGGACAAAACATACCAGGATCACTAACCCGGTATTGGAATATTCTCATCCAAGGAAATCCACAATCATATTGGGGTAAACAACCTCAAGTTAGCTCTTTCATACCCCCTAGTTTGGGCCATTCATATCTCAGTTCCTCCAAACCCATTTGGAGTTCGAATGTTCATTCTAGTGTCCCTTTCCAAGGGAACATCCCTAATCAGTACAACCCTATGGGTTACATGCCTCCACACTCACATCTGAATCTATCAAGACCTTCGCCTCACATGCATACTTCTTACGGTCCTACTGGTATACCGACATGACTCCCTCCCCAAAGTCACCAGTACCCTCACGTGAATAGACAGTTACCCTTTTTAGCCACTTTGGATTTACCTGACTTGTCTAGAATCTTGAATGACCCTATCCTAAATTCTCCCCACTGGCCCATTATACCGGTCAAGATACCGTCTGACATTCCCAAATTTGACTGTAAACCAGGAGAAGACCCAAACAACCATGTTATGAATTTTCACCTTTGGTGTTCATCCAACTCTTTGATGGATGACTCCATTCGATTACGACTCTTCCAACAAAATCTTACAGGTTCGGCTGCAAAGTGGTATATAGAATTACCACGAGGATTATTCACCAACTTTAATACCCTAGCCATGGATTTCCTCATACATTACCAATTGCCAATCCACTATGAAACAGGAATTGATATTTTGAGTTCCTTTAAGGAAAATTTGGCCACTCATATTTGCGATGTAATATACCAGATATAAAAAGTATGCAGAATATAAATAAAATGCTAGAAATGGCAGAATGACAACAATTTAACTAGAACAATCACCAAAATAACAATGAAATGGTATAAGAATAACAATAGAAATAACACTTTGATTCTGAGAGCAATGTTCACGGGCCTCTTCGAGGGGGCAACCTATAGTTGAGTAGAGCTCTATTACAATAATATCCAAGCTAGGGTTCTCATACCCTCGACTCCTATTTATACTAAATATGTCTATCAAAAGAAGCATCTAGAGGAAGATCCTTCTAGAAGTGGAAGCTTCTATTAGGTGTTCTTATATTCGACTTATTATATTTTATTGCAAGGACTTATTAATATTTACCTTTATTACATCTGAATATATTGTTCTACCTATGTGTAGGTTAGGACCCTAACATGTACCCCCCCTTAAAAACAACCTTGTCCTCAAGGCTTGAGATGTGGAAACTGCTGCAGAATGGTAGCTGGTTCCCAAGTGGAATCTGCTGGAGTTGTATCTTTCCACTGGACTAACACTTCCTTGATGGTTCTCTGACACAGGCAACACTAACGCTAGTCCAAAATGTCTTATGGCTATAGCCAAATGGATCTTTCTTTGTCTAACTCGGGAAGGTTGGTTTGAATTTGTCACTTAGTTCCAATCACCTTCTTTAAGCATGAAACATGAAAACCAACGTGTATCTTAGAATGACTGGGCAAAGCTAACTTATAGGCCACCTATCCCACATGCTTGAGAACAATATAAGGACCATAAAACTTGGGTGTTAGCTTATGAAAATGCTCGACCTTGATGGAAGTTTTCTTGTAAGGTTGCAGTCGAAGAAACACCTGATCCCCTTATGAAAATTGACATTTAGAGTGACCTTGATCTGCTTGTTTCTTCATGTGATTTTGAGCCATGAACAAATTATCTTTGAGGGTACGGAGAATAGCCTCATGAACTGTAAGCATTTGGTCAACCGCCTGGACCTTCTAGACACCCAATAAGTATGAGAGAATTGAAGGTGGATTTTGTCCATATACAGCTTCAAAAGGAGTCATGCGTGTAGTTGTATGGTATGAAGTGTTGTACCACCATTCAGCTAGGGGTAACCATTGAGCCCACTGATTTTTCTTTTTCGAGGAAAAACACATCAAATATGTTTCCAAACACTTGTTAACAACTTCCATTTGACCATCATTCTGGGGATGATGAGCTGTGCTAAGATGCAATTGGGTGCCTTGTAGCTTGAACAGTTCTTGCCAAAAATTGTTGGTGAAATTTGGGTCATGATTAGAAACAATAGAATGCGACATGCCATGAAGCTTGAAGACATGATCCATGAAAATTTGAACCATCGTGGATACTGTAAATGGGTGTTGAAGAGCACGAAAATGAGCATACTTTGAAAGGTGATCAACAACCACCATGATGACTGATTTATTTTGTGATTTGGGTAAGCCTGTAATAAAATCCATAGAGATATCCCTCCAAATAGCAAGTGGAATCGGAAGTGGTTGTAGTGTGCCCGAAGATTTGGCTATTTCTCCCTTGTTGAGTTGACACACATCACATTCAATGAAAAAATTATGAATGTCTTGTTTCATACCATCCCGGAAAAAAGAACGTTTGACCCTATCATAAGTTTTGGTAAACCTGGATTGCCCAACTGTGGGTGTAGCATGAAGCTCAGAAAGTACCATGAATTTAAGTTTTGATTTTTTACTTAAATACAAACGACCTTTGTATCGAAGCTCATCATGGAGCCAAGAGTACCCTGGGGAAGCTGAAGCATTGGATTGCAATTGTTGGATCAGATGCGAAATTTTGGGATCGTATAGTCATTCTCGACGAACGGATTGGAGCCACTCTGGTACAATGAAGGAAAGAGAAAAAATGGATCTGTCATCTTCATTTTTTCTAGAAAGTGCATCCGCAAACACATCGTCTTTTCATTTCTTGTAAATGATCTCATAATCATATCCAAAGAGCTTAGTCACCCATTTATTTTTCTCTAGGGAGGAAATGCGTTGTTCTAGAAAATACTTGAGGATTTGATGGTTTGTATTAATTTGGAATCATTTCCCCAATAGATAAGGGTGTCACAGATGAACGACATTCAAAATATCCAACTTTTCCTTTTCATAGATTGATTTACCCAGATTTCTTTCAGATAGTTGCTTGTTGGTAAAGGCCAACAGTCGACCCTCTTGCATAAGCACATCACCAATTCCTTTCTCTGAAGCATCACATTCCAAGACAAAGGTCTTTGTGAAATCAGGAAGGGACAAGAATAGAGTGGTGCACATGCCCATCTTCAAGGTTTGAAAAGCTTGAGCAGTTGCTGGAGTCCAAGTGAAAGAGTTATTTTTTAGGAGTGCAGTGAGAAGTGTTGCAATCTTTCCATAATTCTTAACAAACTTGTGATAATAACTTGTTAATCCCATACATCCAAGCAATATTTTGAGAGTCTTTGGGTGAGGCCAGTCTTGCATAGCTTCAATGTTTTTAGGATCCACCCTGACGTCGTCCTTTCCAACCGGATGACCCAAGTACTCGACTTCTGAGGCGCCAAAAGCACATTTAGACTATTTTAGAAAAAGTTGGTGTTGAGAGAGTAGATGGAGAACTCAATCCACATGAGCAAGATGGTCTGCCCAATTTTTTCTATAGATGAGGATACCATCAAAGAAAACTAAGACAAAATGACGGAGAAAAGGACGAAAGACATGATTCATGAGGTTTTGGAAGGTGGAGGGGGGCATTACACAAGCCAAAGGGCATGACCAAAAACTCATAGTGGCCTTCATGAGTTCTAAATACAATATTGGGAATGTTTGCCTCTTTCATACGTATCTGGTGGTAGCCAGAATGAAGATCAAGTTTAGTAAAGAACTGGGTGCCACTCAATTCATCAAAGAGGTCATCAATGACAGGAATGGAAAATTTGTCTTTAATGGCAAGTTTGTTGAGGGCCTGGAAGTCAGGACACATTCGCCAAGAACCTTCTTTCTTCAGGACCATGACCATCGAAGAAGAGTAGGGGCTCGTACTAGGGCAGATAACGCTTGCGTTAAGGAGTTCTTGAACCATTTTCTCAATTTCATTTTTTTGGGAAAAGGGGTGATGATACAAATGAATATTGGGAGGAAGGCTTCCTAGAACAAGGGGAATGGAATGATCATGAACACCACGAGAAGGAGGGAGTCCCTAGGGAGTGGAAAATACCACTTGATGTTTAGAAAGGATGGATTGGAGGTATTGCAGCACCGAGGGTGTCTTTGTTGCTTGTATGGCATGGAGTTGGGAAATAACACCAAAATGACCATTTTTGAACATCTTTTCCATGTGATGGGAACTAATCAGGTGAACTGGCGGTGATTCCTTGGAAATTATATTGTTGGCCCTCATAGTCAAATTGCATGGTTAATTCCTTAAAATCCATGAGAATGGGACCCAAAGTCCTTAGCCAGTCTACACCCAATAAAATGTCACAACTTCCCATGTCAATAGCAAACATATGAGATTTCAGGTGGTAGTCACCAATTTGGAGATGCACATTTTCACAATGCTCCCACATTTCATGGAGCCACCATTGGTAATCATGATTTGGAAATTATTGACTGCATGGATGTAGAAATGATTTTCTTGGGCAATGTAGCGATGAATAAAATTATGGGTGCTTCCACTATCAACTAGAATGATGACCTTCCTATGATTGATGTAATCGATTAGCTTGAGGGTTTGGGGAGCAGAGAAGCCAGTGAGAGCATTTAGGGAAATTACCAGTTCGACTTTGGGAGGGTCTGAGGGAGCGGTGATTTCAGTGGTTTCAGGTGACTCAGACACAAGGGGAGTTTCAACCTCATCTTCCGAAATATCCTTCGAGATGGCCATAAAAATATTTTTTTCCTTACACTTGTGGACCGGGAAATATTTGCCATCACAATTATAACAAATTCCTTTGAGTTGGCATTTATCCATTTCAGCCTTGGTTAATTTTTTGATTTTTAGTGGAGCGGAGGGAGTAGTGGGATTTACTGGTTTAGTGCGAGGGATAAAGGAGGGTTTCTAGTTTTGAGAAGATACAACCTGTTCTGATTCTTTATCTCTTTTAGTCGCTTCCACCCAACTCTAAGGCTGAACCATGAGGACATGGGCCCGAATCTCATCCTTGAGGCCACTAATAAAACACTCTCGGAAAAAGGCATTAGACATGCCCTCTGTCTGAGAATCCATGCACTCAAAAGCATCTATAAAGTCTTCCACTATTCCTGATTGTTTCAACTTTGTCAAACGAACAAAATGGTTGGTGTCAGTGTCAAAGCATTCATAAAGATCTGCCACAAAGTGTGTCCAAACAATATACCCTTGACATGAAGTTTTTCTCCATTTCCACCATTGCCAACGTTCTTGATCTAGATGGAGAACACCATACTGGAGTTTGGCCAAGTCATCTGTAATGCCGTATAAAGAGAAATAATGCTCCATTTGGGTTACCCAACCAGTGGGATGAGAGCCATCAAATTTGGTCACATCCACCCGCGGAAGTCGTAGGTCACATTGAAAGTGATGGTGCTGAAAGTTATGCGAATGAGAGGAGGTTTCAGCTTCAGTATGTGGAGGTGGGTCAGATAAAGGGTTATCCGTAAGGATATGCAACTTGGTGCAGAGCGTCTAAAAGAAAGATTCAAGCTAGGTGGTTAGGTCTTACTTGATTTCCTCCATTGAGGACTGCATGGTTGTATTGATGGCGAGAACATTGGCACTAAGTTGTTTCACTTCTTGTTGGGTCTCGGTGAGATTAGATTGCAAGGTATTGAAGCGAGCTTCCAATTCTTGGCTACGGGTATGGGCCATGATGATGAGGGAACCGAAATGGGGCAGGTGGGGTCAAAATATTTTCTGAAAAAATGATATGTATGACTGTGAAAAGGGAAAATAGATGAATCCAATGGAATATGTCTCAAATAATGGTGAAAACATTTCCAGATTTTTTTTTTTTTTTTTTTTACACCTACGGAGTTATACTCCAGTCTGAAGAATACCGCAGTGATGAAATGCCCAAATTCTTAACTAGGAAGAAACATATAGTGATTTGGAAACCCGAACATAGTTGAGCGGAAATAGATCTTGTATGTTTTAATTTTTTTATGTTTCTGTCCGCGAGGGTTAGGTATTCAAGGGTTCTACAGACAAGGGTTTTCCCTGTGCTATAGCTCTCTGATATACGTGTGGGGTCCAATAGTAGTACTTGACCTAATATCTCAGGGAACTAACTAAAGAGGCTAGACTATGCCCTTAGCCATATTACCCGACTACCCAGGTACTAGAGAGTATCTTCCCGAGTGTTGTTCTTGGTGGCACTATAACAGTCAGGCGACCGATCAGTTTATCTAAAGAGGGATTAAGGAAATCTAGGCTGATCCATACACATGTGTTTTCTGATGCGCTACCACTCGAAGGGGTACCAACTGGGGTTACAAGGGTGGCCAACAAATGTGCGCTTAAGTACCACTTGTATTTCCTACATGTATGAATCCCTCAACCATGGGTTTATGTGCGTAACGATAGATCTCTGTGGATTAAAGACGCCAGAATACGTCTCTACCTTGAAAAAAATTTAACCCACAATTTCTGCCGAGGAAAGTGCTCTGATACCACTTGTAATATACCAAATATAAAAAGTATGCAGAACATAAATAAAATGCTAGAAATGGTAGAATAGCAACAATATAACCAAAACAATCACCATAATAACAATGAAATTATATAAGAATAACAACAGAAATAACACTTTGATTTTGAGAGCAATGTTCACGGGCCTCTTCGAGGGGGAAACCTCCAGTTGAGCAGATCTCTATTACAATAATATCCAAGCTAGGGTTCTCATACCCTCGACTCCCATTTATACTAAATATGTCTATCAAAAGAAGAATCTAGAGGAAGATCCTTCTAGAAGTGGAAGCTTCTATTAGGTATTCTTACATTCGACTTATTCTATTTTATTGCAAGGCTTTATTAATATTGACCTTTATTACATCCAAATATATTGTTCTACCTATGTGCGGGTTAGGACCCTAACATCCGATCACATCCATGAGTGGCGAAGAAGACGACGTTTAATCAAACTCGACCTTCCTGATCAATTATTGGCAGAATGGTTCACCAAATCATTCGTGAATAAAATCTCTCATGACATTGCCATGGGTGGAGTTGTCATTGAAGAGCAGGCAATCAGTCGCGCTCAGTACCTGGATCTCATTTATTCGTAAATAGATACTCTTTACGACTTGCTCTCTAATTCTCCTCATCCTTCTCCTTCTACCATCACTACCTCAACTACTCGTGTTGCTTCTCATGTGGATGATGGTGTGATTGGTACCTTACATGCTCAACCTCAACCTGCACAAGACTCTCACACCAATCTCAAATCTATTTCTTCTAATGTTCAAAGTGCTCCGACTCCTACTCCTTCCACTGACAAAAATTATGAGGTTAACTCTATTCAATCTACCCCTTCCGACAAAAATAAATATATAAAAGGAAAGGGTAACAATAAGGAGGATAAAAATAATAATTCGCAATCCGAGAAAGCCAAAACGCAACCTACTGATGATAAGGATAAGCACAAACCTCAATATCCTTACCTTATCTGTGGTGGTGATCACTACACGAAATATTGTCCCAGACCTGTTGAGGTCACTAAGTTCCTTCAAGGGACCGCAAATCCTCTCGCACCTTTCGTTTTGTCCCAACCTTTCCCTTCTCAACAACAGGCCCAATCGATCATTCATGATCAACCCTCTCCTTCCACCACTTCCTACGTCCTTATGTGTACTGGTGATTCAAAAACGAATGGCTTTACACTTACTACTCAGGCCAAAGATTACTCTCCCTCAAAGGGTAAAGTTGACAATATACCACCTTCATTGCTTCAACCGTCTCCCTCAACTTCACCTCCCAATGATCCTCTTCATATTGAACAACCGGGTCTCAATACAGTTCTCTGCCCTCCTCCAAAGAGCATTGTTTGAAAGTTTGCCTTTAATCCTCATGTGCTTGCTGCTCAGAACTACAATATTGTAGAAGATCTTGCGCAAGTACTCTCCGCGATGTCATCTCTCGAAGTACTTCAAAGTTGTCCCACTCAACGAAAGGTACTGTTAAAGGCTATTGGTGGAATTGATCCTATAGATATGAATTTGATAATCTTTGACCTGGAAGATCACATTCCAAGGCTATCCCCTCAACTAGCGTTTCAGATCCAAGTTATTGTCGAGAACAAGAATATCTATAGAACCGTTATTGACGAGGGTGCCTCAACGTGCATAATGTCTGTTGCCTATTGGAAATCCATTGGATCTCCTCCCCTCACTGAATCACACAAAAAACTTAAGGCCTTCAATGGCTCTAGCTTTAAACCCTACGATGTACTTCCCTCATTGTCTATTACGTTGGAAGGCAAATTGGTCAATGTCGAAGTTGAGGTCTTTGATGCACCTCTCGATTATAACATCTTACTTGGCCATAGATGGATTGATTCTATGTGTGCAGTTGTGTCTACCCTTTTCCATGTAGTACGTTTTCCACACCAGGGAAAATTCATTACTGTAGACCAGCTAGCATTTTTCAACTCTGATTCCCATACTAGCAACATACCCTTTATTTTGAAGACACCTCTTGGGTATGATAATGTCAGTGTGGGTCTACTAAAAAATTCAACTTTGATGGGTACATTCCCAATACCGCCACCCGTTATTCCACCTCCTTCTGTCACCTCAATCAACATGATTTCCAACTCTATTCACGAAACCCCCGCATCTCACGACCCATGGATAATACCTGACCCTGATGATTATCTCCGCTATGGCGAGCAAATTCCTTTAAGTTTGGTTGAGGCATATTATCAAACCATTCAATCAACAACCCCTTCCACTCCCTCTCTTTTTGATTCATCTCCCGATCCATTTCATGTGATTTTTCCTACCGAAGAGATGATAATGTCTGTTATGTCTATAGAAGACACCTCTTGGGATGATGGACATCATCGTTCCATTCTCTTCCTAGAACAAAACACCTTAGAGAGTTACCAACGGATTTCAACTCCGTCGACCGTTGTTGTCATTTCTTTTGTTCCCGAGTCCACACACGATGTCTTATATGAAGGGAACCTGAGTAACATTTCATCCACCATTCCTCTTGACATATCCATTAAACCTGGAGTTGTTGAAAATGTTCACATCAGAGCTTCTTGTTCCGATAATGAAGTCGTGACTTATAAAACTATTTTTCAAGATTTTCGTGACGTTTTCTCTTGGAGCTACGAAGAGATGTCGGTTATTGACCCCGATATTGTTGTACATGAAATTAATACCTATCCCCACGCTAAACCTGTTCAACAGAGAATTCACCTAGTCCACCCCCATAAATCCGCCGCTATCAAACTCGAAGTTGAAAATATTCTCAAGGTTGGATTTATCTATGTTGTGGCTTTAACTAATTGGGTATCCAATCTAGTTCCAGTTAATAAAAAACAAGGCACGATTCGTGTATGCGTCGATTATAGGGACATTAATAAATATTGTCCCAAGGACAAATTTCCAACCCCCTTAGTTGACCAGATCGTCGATGATTGCACCGGGAGAGAAATATTCTCTTTAATGGATGGTTTCTCCGATTATAATCAGATTAACATTTTACCAGTGGATCAACACAAAAATGATTTCATTTGTCCTTGGGGTACCTTCGCCTACCTGAAAATGCCTTTCGGTTTGAAGAAGGTGCGACTTTTCAACGTGCCATGTATTATGCTTTTCATGATATCAATCACATCATAAAACCATATCTCGATGATCTACCAGCCCATTCCACGTGCCACCAAGATCACCCGACTCATCTCCGAGCCATTTTTCTTTTCTTTCGTTACTATCGTATACGTTTAAACCCACACAAATGTGTTTTTTTTGTGGAGTCCAGCCGACTTCTAGGTTTTATTGTGTCACTTCATGGAATTAGGGTGGATCCTTTGAAGGTTGAGGCCATCCTTAATCTACCTCCTCCTTATCCATTACGCCAACTCCAAATTTTGCAAGGGAAGGAAAACTTTTTGCATTGATTCATTCCAAACTACTCCGAGTTAACGTTAGGATTTACTCAACTGTTGAAGAAGGGTTACGAATTCGTATGGGATGAGACTGCCAACAAAGCCTTCGAAGCTTTGAAAATTTCCCTAACACGAACACCACTTCTTTTCCCACCAGATTATAGTCAAGACTATTTCCTCTACCTCGCCGCTTAGGACTCTACCATTGCCATGGTTTTAGTCCAAGAGGATGATTCGCACGACGAACATGTAATTTATTATTTGAGTTGGAGTCTCATGACTACCAAGGCCAAATACCTACATGTGGAAAAACTGGCTTTTGCAGTTGTTCAAGCTGTCCAACATTTTCGTCGCTATATCCTACTACGCAACACCACTATTATTTTTTATTGCAACCCTATGCAACATATCCTTACACTCCAATTGCTAGGGGGAAAATACTCCAAATGGATAGTAATTCTCCAGGAGTTTGACTTAGAGTTTGAACGCGCTAAGTCTAAGAAATCTTTGGTATTTGTCGAATTGATATGTAACCTTCCCTTCACTTGGAAAAAAAATTTGGCAGAGTATTCCTTACTTGATGAATCCCTTTTTCTAATCAATTCTGATGATGCTTGGTATGGATATATTATCATTTATCTCCAGACTCAAACTTTTTGGCCCACCCTCTCTAGTACAGACTGTCGTCGCATACGATATCAACCTCGTTAATACATAATTCTCGGTGACACTCTCTATCACTGGGTGTTGACTCTATTTTCCGACGTTGTCTCACCTTCGATGAGGCTGAGAAATATTTGAATGATTGCCACTCTGGATCATGTGGTGGTCATATGTTTGGGTATGCCACTACCCAAAATATCTTATGAGCAGGGTACTTCTGGCCTTCTTTGTTTAAAGACTGTATAACTATCATCCAGAAGTGTCATGCTTGTCAAATGTACAATAACAAAATAAGATCTCATCCTGCTCCTTTACACCTTGTAGTTTCCATTAGACCTTTCACAAAATGGGGCATTGATTTCATGACATGTAACCCTCACTCTTTCGAGGGACATGGATACATCATCGTAGCTATGGATTATTTCACGAAATGGGCCGAGGTGATACCTACATTCGATAATACGAAAAAAACTACAACCCTATTCATAGTCAATCATATCATCATGCGATTTGGAATCCTGCAATCTATCGTCACTGATCATGGTAGTCGTTTTCGAAATTTCATGATGTTCGAGCTTACCGAAAAGTTGGGCCTGTGGCATGAAAAATCAACCCCCTACTATCCATAGGCCAATGGCCAAGTTGAAGCAATAAACAAGGTTCTTATCACTATGATTTGACGGATAATAGGAATTCACAAGACAAGTTGGCACACGATGTTGTTTTTAGCATTATGGGCCTATCAAACATCCATGAATTATTCCACAGGATTTATGCCTTTTCAGTTGGTGTATGGTATCGAAGCTGTCCTGTCGATTGAATGTGAGATCCCATATTTGAAGCTAGCCATTGAACATCTCTAAAACACCTCCACCGAGGAAGAATGTCTATTGTATATGATGCAATTAGACGAAACCAGTTGTGATGCCACCCTGGTTATTGAAACCTAGAAGAAATGCGTAAAATCCCAGTATGACAAACATGTCAAGCCACATGTTTTCTTCGAAGGTGATCTAGTTCTCCTCTATGAACAAGCTTGTGATTTACTAGAGGCCGAAAATTTTCAGGCTATGTGGAACAACCCTTATATCGTCAAACGAGTGTTGGAGAAGGGAGCCTATGAGTTAGTAGATTATGATGGAATTCCTTTGAGTGAACCCGTAAATTGGATTTACTTGAAGAAGTACTATGCTTAGGTTATATTTGCATGAGTGCTTGTATTTTTACTGTATCATACTTTTGTGTGCTACTTGTGTGTGATTTTTCGTTATTTGGTTTTGACCCCCAGTTGCTTACCTTGCATTGTGCTTGGTTTCCAGATGTCGGTGTCTTCGCTACCCCACATTGGCTTCACTGATGGTGCTAGTCGTAGTTCTCAGAACTTAACATCCGTTGCTTGGGAAATCTATGCACCTACGAACGTGTTAATCAGTCTACATGGTGTTTTCCTCGGTCGTGCAACTAACAATATCACGGAATATAGTGTATTCATTGAATTGTTGACTGATGCTATTTCACTTTGAATCCATCACCTGGTTGTACGGTTTGATTCATAGTTAGTGGTACTACAACTAAGTAATGTATATGCTATCCGAAGTCCTACTTTGTTATGGTTATATCTATGAATTCGCTTCTTGGAATGTTATTTCGATTACATTGAATATTAACATATTTCTAGATGTCTAAATACATTAACAGATGCATTAGCTAATTATGTGTTAGACATACATTTGAGACACATGTAAATACAACCAAAATTCACATTAAAACAGGTAAGCCGGTAGAAGCCTCATGTATATATATAATGATAAAAGTGTCTTACAAAAAAGTGTTTTCGTCCGAAGACCAAAAATATCAAAACGAGAAGCACTTGGCTTCATATACAAAATAGCATGAAGGATTCTTCTCATGGTAGCACACTACTTCTCGTGCTACCCTATGAAGTAGTCAACTAAGTGAACCAGATACGCCTACAGTATGACGCTGATAGCGTCTCAAAATCTCATCGATGGAAATGTCTGGGATATCTGTAGTCAATCCATCTAGCTTCTGCTCAATTGCCTCATAGTCACCAGCATCCCATCCTGCTACCACAAATGCTTCCCCTTGTCTCTGAATAGGGTATGTACCCAGAGGCCGGTGTGGCCCCACATCTGCATTGTGAAAAGATTTTGATTATTCATCGGATTCAAAGCATAAAAAACATCTTATGTTTTAAAATTTACAAAACATTATAAAAAATAAAAATAAAAATTCTTACTCACGTCTCCCCACTGAAAATGCTCAGGTAGAACCAAGTCAGGGTCACCTATGAAATGCAACCTAACATATGCATAATCATCCACCATCAGGATCTGAGGCCTCAACCAGACAAAGAATGTGTCGTTGTATTTGATGATGGAGCCTGCTACATGCCGAGCCATGAGGTCACACCACCTCTTCATCCTTGGATATTGTGGGGCTGATATACCCCACTCTACCTGTAAATGTAAATGGTGGACCCTCTCTGGGAAGAAACACACTAAAATAGATCCATACCAAAATTGTTTAAGGTCCCCCTTCTTTCATTTTATTATCCGTGTCTTGATGCTGCGAAGGACTCTGTCGCTCCAGTTGAACACCCTAGGTTCCATGCACTCCACTACATATTGGAAATAACTTTGGAGGGACATGTGAGGAGATTCACTCCCCACCATATGTGCAATGGTAAAAAGAATAGTCTGGAGGGGTAAATCCCAGACACCCCTGATGGAAACTTTTCCCTTGCGTCTCTCTACCTTAGGATCACAGTATTGATGAAGATACTCGCTCATTGGTAGACCACCACCTCTACCTACTGTCAAAGTCACATGAGACCCATGACGAGATAACCCCATCACGAAATAGATATCCTTGATATATAATGATAGTACGTGTGCACCCACATGAAACACCTGTTGGTCCACATCCCACATGTAGACTAGATACTCCAGTAACCTCAGTTGGGCTCTCGTGCCCTGGATTTTAAATAATTTTAGTAGTCCACATTGTCGAAGGGAATTTACAGTGCCCCAGTCATTCAAGGCATCATGGTCATCATCTATGTTCTCCCTCTCCCTCCACTCCAACATTTTTTATGATTAAAACTTGCATTGGGACATTAAGGTAAGTTAGAATCCTCATTTGTTGCTTTGGAAAGTTTTTTTTGCTAAACGCATGCGAAAATGTTTTGATTTGTGGTCGCCACAAGAAAAATATTACGCACAGTGCATTGTTTCTGTAGGTGAATCACAAGCCACCTGCGGAAATCTATGATTTCCACAGGTCCTGACATAGGTCACCTGCAGCGGTCGTAGCACGCACCTATCGACCCAAAATTCAACTCAAAATTCCATTTTAAATCAATAAAAATGAAATTTAATCCATTGAAAAGAAAGAGGACAAGGAGATTACCATTTTGAAAGAATACATTCGTTGAATGGTCACCCATGCCTCCCGCAATTGACAACCGAAGTCTGAGGTAAAAATAGGGATATTCTAGGCAAGTTTTGGGCAAAATGCAAATGGAATAGTAAAATGAGTTTTTACCCCTATTTATTTCACTTTCTTCTTTTTCTGTTAATATTTCATATGATTTAAATTCATCTTATCAAAACCTAAAGTTCCAATGGTCTCGTGAGTATTTTTTTTTCTCCCAGATGGAGGAACTATGATCCTGAACAATGAAGTATGGATATTTTTTTGTGATTTGTAGGGTTTTTTAGAAAAACCTCGAGCCTAGTCTTTGTTCATTCTCTTGCTCGAAAATTGATGAGAATTCAACTGAGTATACTTTTGTCATCTTTTCGTACTCGTCATGGTAACATGAAAATCAAAACTCATGGAGTATCCTTTAATCTCTTTTCATGCTCTGTAAAAACGAAAATATTATTGAGCGACCTTGTTCTTTTCACGCTTGTAAAAGTATTTGAAGAAAGTGTTTTATGAGCAGTAGGTTATCACTTTTCCGGTCTCATTGAAATAATTTACGAAAAAGGATCTGGGAGAGTTCTCTTTAAGTGTTTTTCAGAGTCTCAAAACATGAAAACCCCCTGAGTTTTCTATCTTTGGACTCGTTAAACAAACATCGAAAGACCCATACGGGATCAAACCACTCCTTCTTAGGGTTCGTTAAACATACTCCGAGGGAATCACCCAAAGGATGAGGTTATATCAAAAAGCATATGTTATCCTCCTCAATCTTGCGTAAAAATAAAGAGGTACTCGCCATAAATGGTGGGAGAAAATTTGGGAAAGAAATGTGTCTTTGTATTTGTGTTAGTGGTAGTAAGATTCACTCTTGAACATGACACCCTTTTTTATCTTTTGTATCTGGGTTGGGAAATCCATTTGTCTCTCGTTTGGCCTTCTGCAAGTTTATATCTTGGGTCATCCTTGAGTCAATGCACCCAATACCATTGTCGTGTCATTCATATGTTCAAGAGAATTCCAAACAAGCCCTCTTTCAAGTTGACCATCTGCAATTGTCAATAACTACCACGTCGGCCTTCCCCGTGTCAATTTCAAATCATTTTCATACTTTGATCTATCCTAAATCTGTTACTTATTTTGTGTCATTGAAGGGGGATACATCAAGGCCCTCCTGTGACGAGTCTTTTCTTGTCGAATTCAACTCATCATTTGGGAACAATAATTTGAAATCATTTAGTAACTTAGATCCTGCATGCCTCAATGGCAGGTTTCTTTTCTTTCGACAATGGATTCACATCATTGGTCCCTGATTCGGAAATTCCATCGCATGTTTGACCTCAACTCATTTATTCGCATTCATTGGACTGTACTAAAGTACCTTGGGAGTCATTGACATCAATGGTGATTTCCCTTGTGCTTGTTAATGGTTTTCATCAATGATTGATAATCAAGTGATTTATACCATGTTCGAATTCAACACTTGTAATCACATGGCTAGATTCATACTTACAGACGATGGGATTGAAGACCCTGGATCTCATCAGTTTGGTCTGGGTTGCAATGGAGTATATATGATTTGTATTGACACATAGATCCACTTTGTATGTCTCATGGCTATGTCTAGATTTAAAGTTTGTTAACACATAGATACATAGTGTATTCTTGGTGGCTATGTATCATCTTGATGACATGGATCCATAGTGTATGATTGGTGTCCATGACTTACATTTATGATTTAAATCATTTGTAGTTTGAGCATGGGAATTACTATCTCATAAATGGTATAATATTGTGCATATGCTTGATTGTTTACAGGTTCCCGATTGGTGTGTTCCTTGTTCCTAACAAACACACACATTTTTACAAAGTGTTTTGGATGTCACGAGTTCTAGCCTCATTCTTTGGGGGGCATTATGTTACACATTATTTTGGTCACCCTGATGATGATTCTACAAGCATGTGTTCAGGCTCTCAAAAGGATATTTTGCATGAGAAAAATAACTAATTTATTCCTCTAAAAGGCTTGGTTTTAGAAGGAATCCACAGGCTAGGAGTAATACACAGTGTGGAAATGCTTGATTTCCGCAGGCTGCTATATAGGCCGGGTGCGATGGCGTTTGAAAGATAAAGAAAGGAAGAAGTTCATGAAGGTTGTAGAAGGAGGATCTTCTAGAATGTGAGGTGGTGTCCATATGATTGTGATCCTATTGGCTTCTCTGATTTGGTGGGATCATCCTCATATCTTTAACCAATTCTCCTTCTCCTATATAATGATAGGTTTCTCATGGAAAAGGTTAAGAAATATTGAGCAAGGAATTGTTGAAAGAATAGGCTGACGACTGTGTGAAGTATCCCGTTGCAAATTATGCTTGAGGTCTCCATTTTTCCATCAAGATTTTGTGGACCATATTCATACAAATTCAGAGCAAGTGTATGTGTGTGTTGGAACAAAGGACCACTAAAAGGGAACTTGCGACATCAAGGCAGTTTGGTTGTATCTTCCACTTTTACTTAAAATAATATGGTGACATGTTTCTTTCCCATAAAACCGTTAGCATTTTATTACATGACTCCTTGATCACATGTTTAGGTTTTCATTGAATCTACTATTGTTGATTTCACTTTGGTTGGTTTGTGTCATTGCAGATTTGATCTCACAAGAGAACCGGAGCGAAGCAAGGACAACAAAGACATAAGGAAGCGATATCTAAAGGTATGTCATCCATTCCTTCTTTGGTAGTAAATTCAATGATTGTAACTTAGGGAAAGCGTCATGTCCTGTCTTGTTTTGTTCTAGATCTAGGTGGATCTATGGAGATTAGTTTATGTCCGCATTCACCAATTTATCCAATAACAAGAGGGCTTGCATACTTCCTTCCTAGTGAATCCTCTGGTGACTTCTGCATAAGTCCTTTGTTCTTCTTCCTCTTCTGTAGTCATAGATCTCAAACCCTTATTTGTATGTTTTTGGTTGTATCCAATTCCAGACCTGTCATGATACAACCTTTTAGCACTGATGATTTCATCCAGTAATTTGGTGTTATTATGCTACATATTTCTTTTCTGAATTTCCTTCCTTAGAGAAACGATTTATGTTTCTAAGCTTTCCTTCTCTTTTTTATTTACTTCCAGCTAGCTTCTTAGTATTTCTTCAATCCTTCTTCCTTCTTCAAGTTGGAATTTTAGTTTCAAAACCATCTACTAATATTCTTCAGAGTTAGAACTTTATTTCAGCTTGAGTAACTCTTCCTTGAGCAATTTATTTTTCTTCCTTTGTTTCTTTAATTTGCTTAAAACGCTAGTTAGCTATGCTTGAAGATCTACCTCACTTTCTTCTTCATAATCATATTCATCATTTTCATAAGAAATAAAGAGTATATTGTTTTAGTCACTATCACTATCATCATCCTCATCTGATGATGAACTATCCTCCTTTGAGTAGAGACTTTTCTTGAAAAATATCTTCTTGTTTCTTCTCTTGTCTCTCTTTTGATATTTATTTTCTTTCTTAGGATATTCTTCTTGATCATTCTCTTTGTTCTTATCATATGGATATTTATCAGAAATATGACCAATTTTACCACAATTAAAACACTTAAAAGAAAAATTACCTTTTTACTTTCCAGTTCCTTTCTTTAACTTCCTTACAAAGTTGGCCATTTCTTCATCTTCATCAAAACCATCGCTGCAACTACAGTCTAACCTCGAATTTTTCTTTGGCTCCTGTTTGTTATTCTTTTCCTTCTTGGATGCCTTGAATGTTACTTCCTTCCTAGGTGGATTATATTGTTTTGTTCTCATCTCATTGGCTGTAAATATTCCATGTACCTCATCCATGCTAATTGTATCAAAATATGTTATTTCTTCTAGGAATGAAATATTAAGATCAAATCTCATTGGAAGAGACCTTTGTATCTTATGGACAATATATGGTTCTTTAATTTCTTCTGCCAATACTTTAATGGAATTTACTATTTCATCAACTCGTAGGAAGTAAGCTGCAATATCTTTGTCTTCCTTCATTTTCAATTGCTCAAACTTGGATCTATAGGTTTGAAGATTGACACCTTTTACTTTAGCATCTCCTTCATAGATATTTTGAAGTTTGTCCCAAATATCATTTATAGAATCATAGTGCATAACCTTCAGATATATTGGGTTCTCTATACCATTCAAGATCACATTTGTGGCCCTTGAATTGTTTTCATCGAGTTTCTTTCCATCTCTATCTATTGGAGGAGTAGCGGGTGAAATGTATCCATCTACTACTTCTTTCTGAAAATCAAACCCCTGTGCTTGTATATATCTTTTTATTCTTCTTCTACAGAAGGCATAGTTTTGTCCATCAAACTATGGTACTCCAATCTTAGAATACTCCATGATCTTCCATCCAGTGGTTAGATTGTTTTCTTGAAGGACCTGCTTTTATACCAATTGTTGGAAAACTGAGAGGGGGGTGAATCAATATTATGCATTATTTACCACTTTTAATCAGAACATGCAATTATTAACTTTATCAACAATATATTATCAATATATCTTGAGAAATATCAATCAAAAGAGCATAAAAAATAACCACAAATACAAAATACACCATAATTTATGTGGAAACCCAAATAGTAGAAAACCACCGAATGGTTTCTTATATATCAAATACTAAATTCATAGGAAGAACTGAATTTCAAATTCTCCAGCACCAGCCTCATTATTTACAAGCACAAACCTGAAGGAAGCACCAACTCCCTGAGTTCTCTGGTACCAGTTGGAAGGAGGCTATGATCCCCTAATTTATAGACACCAACTTGAAGGAAGCACAAACTCGTTGAGTTATTTGATAACAATCGAAAGGAGGGTATAAACTCCTTTTCTTGACCCATCCTTCTGCCTTGAAATATAAGCGTAGACTTATTGTCACTATCACTAATCAACCTATCACTTTGACTATCACTGCCACTGTGACTTCCATTGTCACTGTCACTATCACTATCACTGTCACTACCACTATCACTATCACATCAACCTGTAACTGATGATCAACCAATCATCCAATGTTAAGGTCCTAACCCGCACATAGGTAGATCAATGTATTCGGATGTAATAAAGGTCAATATTAATAAGACCTTTCAATAAAATAGAATAAGGCGGATGTAAGAAGAC
>JZKD02S1773525.1:86587-105146 GCA_000966675.3 Picea glauca
TCTAGAAGGATCTTCCTCTAGATGCTTCTCTTAATAGACATATTTAGTATAAATAATGGTCGAGGGTATGAAAAACCCTAGCTTGGATATTATTGTAACAGAGCGCTGCTCGACTAGAGGTTTCCCCCTCGAAGAGGCCAGTGAACATTGCTATTTGATTCAAAGTGCTATTTCTGTTGCTATTTCGTATATCATTTCTGTGTATTGTGAAGATTATGCTGGATATTTTACTGTTATTCTGTCATTTCTAGCATTTCATTTCTGTTCTGCATATTTTATATATCTGGTATCTTGCATCCAACATGTCACTTTCTTTGTCACCGATAAACCATAACCAAATCCACTCACATGGATACCAAAACCATCACCATACCATGTACATCAACGATGTACATCAACTTGTACCATACCATGTATCAACCATGTACCATACCAAGTAGTAGAACATGTACCATACCATATTCCAAGTATCCAAGATGTGCCTCTAACAATGTATCATACCATCACCAAGGTGTACCATTCACAATCACTACCATGACATGCCTCAATCATATACCATAACAACATAAGAATAAACATAAAAACTAACACATAAGCATACATATGATCTTTTAGCTAACTTGATACACAATATTATATACCTGTAGCTCTTCCTCAACTTCAGATACAAGAGAATATCATCTTCATCAAAATTTAACTCAATCTCATGGGACTAGTTTTGGATTAGTCACAATCCATAACTTTAAACAAGCATAAATCCATACTTGAAATGAATAAAGGTATGAAATTTTAACCACAGATAGTTTGAAATATTTCTTCCATCTCAAAAGTTTATGGTCTGAAACTTCTCAGAACCAAAGTTATAGAGAAAATGGAAAACCTTCCTGAATTTTATCCAATTCTGGTGATCCAAAATGGATTCAAAGAAGGTTAAGATAACTTAGAACACACAGAAGCAAATCATAATGCTCAGAATGGATTTAGCAAGCAACAAAAGGGCAAAATTTCAAATTTCCTAAAACTCAGTGAAAATGGTATAATCACGAAGAGCGCATCGAAATCTTTCTAACGGTGCAAATGACTTGTCAAAGGAAGTTACGGATCAAAATTTATAAGCGGTGATTTTTTTTTTAAACTTGGTCATATAGACAAAAATCAAAGTGACACGTGGCACCACTGCAAGGGTGACACGTGGCACAACTGAGTTGGCAAGATGACGTGGCATGGAAGACTGGACAGGTTCGGTGATGGCATGTGTCAACTTCATTAGTGAATCATATTATGACAAGTGGCAATTTTATGTGGACCAGTTATATGGTGCCACGTGGACCAGTCATGGGCTACCACATGGCACCCCTCCAATGGCTGGAATGTGCAGAAGTTTATTCAAATCCCCAAGAGTCAACCTTGTGACCTCGAAGTAGCCCTAAGGCCCCATGCATCATCGCTAACCACTACACCACACCTTGATCCTTGTTTGTCATATGGTTCAATTATTATTTAACTGTAAAGTTTGTGCTAATGTGCCAAGAGAGGGGCTAGGCCTTTGGCCCAGCCCCTGGTTACGTATTATACCACATGACCATAAGGTTCCACCCGCATGGGGGCTTAACTCAACCACCTCTAAATTTATCCTTTCCTCCATTTTTGCTGCCAATTTAAACCACTGCTAAACCAATGCCAGAATCTTCGCCATAAGTTGTAACCACTTGCCAAAAGGGGAGGCCCGTGGGATTGGACCCCGGGACCTCCGCCAACTAAGTTCTTAACTTAACCTCCACTAACCACTCCACCAACAACCACATTTATTACATAACTGCCACCAAATTGTATAAGAAGGGCTTTCTGCCAGTGCATTCAGACACATGAGAGCATAGAGAAGAGGCAGGCTGAGAACATCTGTACCGTATGGATTTGGGTGCATTTTTCAATATTTTGGCACAAATTTTGAGATCTGTTAGTCATTAATTGCAGGAGCAGTGGCACAAAAACTGAGGCAGGGGTGTCTTGCAGGCCCAAAAGTGTCTGACTCAGATTGAGGTGTGGAGACAGTCATTTTTAGGTAAAATGACGCCATGAACGCAGTGGTGGTGTTGGTTTTCTGATCTAAGAAAAGCTTCTATGTCTTAACTCCAAAATGAGGTATAATTATGTATTTTTCCCAATTCTTTTGTGGAGTTAATAAAAAGACCTACCTATTTGAGAGCAGGACCCAGAGACGTAGTCCACCAGGGACAAACTCCATTATCAAGTTCTTTGTGTTCATATTGCATGATTGTGTCTCTTTCATTTTGAGATTTTCCTTCTTTATGGTGTACTTTTGTTTATCCTCATTTTATGCAATTCTTTAATAAGTCACCTGACGAAAAGATCTCGGATCATGTTGGTATCAGAGCAGTCGTCTTTGACTTGAATTGTTGAGTATGAATGCTTACTAGGGCCAAGCATAAGCAGGGTGAAGTAACTCTTAATACTTTTAATCCCGAAGTTGGCGATACATATTGAAGGAAGAAGATGGCAGAAGAAGACAAGCATGATGAACAAGAGAAAAAATTTCACATGGTCTTTTATCGCATGTTAGAAATGGTCAAACGAATGTATGGATATTACGAGAAGAGGATGAAGAAGAAGGAGAGGAAAAAGGAAGCACATGCAGATGATGATGCTTCGGTAAACCAAGGGGTTGGAGGAGATCCTCCTGAGCCTTCATCTTCACCTTCAAGTTCTAGTTCTTCCTCTGAGAATTCTCATCACTCTCAACATTCTAACCATAAAGCCTCTTTTAAGAAACCATTGTTAAAGCTTGATGTAAAGTTTTCTTTACCTATGTTTAATGGAGATGCTAATCCTGAAAAGTTAGACAATTGGATCCGATAGGTTGAAGTATATTGTCGTGTTCAACATATTGACGAAGAGGAAGTTAAAGTGCAACTGGATTCTCTTTGGTTGGAAGGCACCGCTCTCGTATGGTGGGAGAGCAAGCTACAGGACAAAAGTAAGTATGGTAAGCTTCTTTCCTCATGGTCGGATTTTAAAACAGATACAAGGAAGTAGTTCTATCCATTAGGGTATTTACATAAAGCAATGATGGAATGGCAAACATTAAGACAGAGTAAAGGTCAGAACGTACAAAGTTTCATAGAGGAATTTAGGAAGAAAGCTTTAGCATTGAATATTCCTTTGGATTCTTATGAAACTTTAATGAAGTATATTGGTGCACTTCACAATTATATTCATCATACTTTTCTCTTGTTTAACCCCACTAGTCTTAACAAAGTTTGTGTGCAATCCACTCACCTTGAGAACAGGGTGAAACATGTTCAAGAAGATCCCATGAAGAAACCTTCCAATTTCCCACAAAAGACTTTCAAGAAGTTCAAAAGGAAGGGAAAGAAGACCGCTATAGTAACAAGAGAAGGAGAAAAACCATCTTGCACTCATTGCAATAGGAGCGGTCACGATGAAGAACACTGTTGAAAACTACATCCGGAAAAGAAACTGAAACAGTTCACTAGAAAGGGGAAGACAAAGACTGTTGCTACAGTGCAACAAGATCTTGGTTCTGAATTAGGAGATGAAGGAAAGATCACAGCAGCTGGAGTACAAGGTAAAGAATCTCTTCATGCTAGTTCAAGTTCCAGTGATGAATCTCATATTGATGAACGAAATAGGAATGCGTTATTTCATATACGAGTTGTATCTAAACATTCTAAAATAGATACATTATTTGATCCGGGTTCCCAAGTAAACTTAATATCTGAAGCAATTTTCAAGAAGATGGGGTTTATAATGAAACCACATCCAAAGCCTTACCCTCTTGGTTGGGTATGTGACAAAGAAAAACTTAATGTCACCAAACAATGTAGGGTTAGATTTTCTATTGCTTCAAAGTTGATTGATGAAGTAGATTTGGATGTTGTACCTCTTGATATATGTGGCATAGTGTTGGGAAGTCCTTATATTTATGATAGAAAAGCAGTCTTCTTTTATCATGAGAACAAATACCACCTTACTAAAGGGGGAGTGGAAGATATTGTTAGAGATCATAGCATTAGGGTGAATACGATGCTTGTTAGTGCAAGACAAATGAAAAGACTCATAACCACTAATAAGAGATATGTACTCATGGTCGTCAAAGAGAAAGATGTCGGGACATCCGATGCTTTCCAAGGGTGTGATCCATCTCATAAAAAGGAATTAACTGATATTGTTTCTAAGTATGATGATATTTTTCAGGAACCAGATGGATTACCTCCTAAGAGGGAAATCCAACATGAGATACATCTGCAGCAGGATTCTCCTTTGCCTAATGTGGGCATGTATAGGATGTCAGTTGTGGAGATGACAGAGATCAGGAAGCAGGTACAGGTCTTATTGGATCAAGGGGTCATCAGGCCCAGTTCATCTCCTTGTGGTTCTTCGATCGTGATGGTGCCAAAGAAAGATGGCACATGGCGAATGTGTGTCGATTACCGAGCCTTAAATCAAATCACGATGAAAAATTGATACCCTCTTCCTTGCATAGATGATTTACTTGATCAGTTAAAGAATGTTGTTTATTTCACTAACTGGGATTTGCGCAGTGGATATCATCAAATTAGGGTTGCAGAACATGATGCATGGAAGACTGCCTTTAAAACCAAACAAGGATTGTGTGAATGGTTAGTTATGCCATTTGGGATTTGTAATGCTCCGACAACTTTCATGCGTGTGATGAATGATGCATTCAGGCCTTTCCTGGATGACTTTGTTATTGTATATTTAGATGACATTCTTGTTTTTAGTGGGACTTGGGATGAACATGTTAGGCATGTAAAGAAAGTATTGGATACTTTGCAGAGGGAAAATATGTATGTGAAAATGTCTAAATGTGAATTTGGCAAGACTGCACTTGTATACTTAGGTCACATCGAGGGAGGAGGACAATTGAAGATTGATCCTTCCAAAATTGAAGTGTTTGTGAAATGGCCTGAGCCAAAGAGTGTAACCAAGATTCGAAGCTTCTTGGGTGTAGTACAATATTGGAGAAGATTCATTCCCAACTTCTCTTTTATCACAGCCCTTTTGCATGCCTTAACCAGTGTGAAGAACACTTTTCAATGGGAAGGAAAGCAACAAAAATATTTCAACATTTTGAAGGAGAAGATCAGTACCGCACCAGTATTAGCACTTCCGAAACTTCAAAAGCCATTCAAGATCGATATAGATGCCAGTGGATATGCCATGGGTGCCGTATTGATACAATATCGTAAGCCTATCTGTTACCACTCTGAGACTTTTAACCAAGCTGTTGTTAACTATCCTACATATGATAAAGAGTTGTATGCATTATTTCAAAGCGTAAAGAAATGGAAGCATTACTTGTTAGGTAAGGAAACCATCATACATATAGATCACCAACCCTTACAGTATCTTCAGGAACAGACCAAACTACAACAATATCGGTAGTAAAGATGGATGGGCTTTCTACAACAATTTCAATTGGTAATCAAGTACAAGAAGGGTACAAGTAAGAAGGTAGCTGATATTCTTTCTAGACCTCCTATTGTTGCTTATATTATTTTGAATAATACTTCTTTATCTCATGATAGCTATGTAGAACAATATGCCATCGATGAAGATTTTAAAGAAGTATATGAGAAGCTAACCCATGGTGCACAGGTAGAGAACTATTGTCTGCAAGGAAAGTTACTCTATCATCTTGGGAAGCTATGTATTCCTACAAGTGAATGAGTCTATGTAATACGAGAAGCTAATACTTCTCTTATATCGGGCATTTTGGGGTAGGAAAAACTATGGCTCATTTGCATAGGTTTTGTTATTGGCCTCAAATGAAATAAATTGTAAGTAAATATGTAAAGGGGTGTGTGATGTTTTCTACTTGTAAGCCCACTAATAGAAAATTGGGGATATACTCACCACTTCCTGTTCCATCCCATCCATGGGAAAGCATTTCCATGGATTTTGTAGGGGTTTTACCAATGACCATAGGGGGTCATGATTATTTGTATGTCGTAGTGGATAGGTTCAACAAGATGTGTATCTTTATGCCATGTAAAAAGAAGATCACTGCTGAGAATACTGCTAATCTCTTTTTTCAGCATGTTTGGGTTCACTTTGGATTACCCACGTCCATTGTCTCAGATTGAGATACTCGATTCCTTGGGGATTTTTGGACTAACTTGTGGAGAATGATGGACACCAAATTGAAGAGAAGCACTGCTTTTCATCCACAGACCGATGGATAGACAGAGGTGGTAAATAGAACAGTGGTACTTTTGCTTCGAGGCTACTACAACAAGCATCCTAAGTTATGGGATGAACAGATACCTTATGTACAACATTCTTATAATCGAGATTTACATTCATCCACTCAGAGTTCACCTTTTGAGACATGTTATGGGTACCTACCAAAGGTTCTTATGGACTTGATGTATGGGAGAGATGTCGATGTGAATGAAGAACACACAGAGGACAGAGCCTGCAAGTTCATCCAGAGGATTCAACAGATACACCAGGTAGTCAGGGAACAGTTGGAGAAGAGTCAAGCACAGTATAAAGCTCAGCATGACAAGCATAGGGTTGATCATCAATTCCAGGTTGGAGACCGGATATGGCTTCATATCAACAAGGAACGATTGAAGGGTGAAGGCAAGAAACTCAAGCCCATCTAATATGGACCCTTCACTATTTTGGAGAAAAGCGGCACTAATGATTTCCATTTAGATCTTCCACATTATATGAAAATATATTCAGTTGTGAACGTAGAGAACTTGAAACTTTTTGAACCTCCCATGATCATGGATCAGGATGAGGAAGTTTCAATACCATTAGTTGATGAGTTTTCACCTGAGTACTTGGATGAGTTAAAGGAAGATATCATCTTGGACAGAAGGATGAGGACTTCATGCAGAGGTGATGTTGATTATCTTCGAGTCGGCTTAAAGGGCACACATCCAAGCAAGGAAAAGTGGATTGAGAAAAATAAGGTGAGGGAACTTTTCCCTCACTTACCAATTGATTGATAAAATCTTTTGGTGGTCCAAAAATCTCTTAGTGGGAAGGCGTGATCCAAAATGGATTCAAAGAAGGTTAAGATAACTCAAAACACACATAATAAAATCATAATGTTCAGAATGGCTTCAGCAGGCAACAGAAGGGAAAAAATTCATATGTCCTAAAACTCAGTGAAAATGGCATAATCATGAAGAGCGCATAACAAGCTTTCTAACAGCGCAAACAACTCGTCAAACAGAGTTACGGATCAAAATTTATAAGCGGTGAAAGTTCTGTCAAACTTGGTCAAACAGGCAAAAATCAAAGTGACACGTGGCACAACTGAGTTAGCAAGATGATGTGGCATGGAAGACACATGGACAGGTTAGGTGATGACATGTGTCAACTTCATTAGCGAATCATATTGTGACAAGTGGTAATTTTATGTGGACCAGTTATATGGTGCCACATGGCTCAGTCATGGGCTGCCACGTGGCACCCATCCAATGGCTAGAATGTGCAAAATTTTATTCGAATCCCAAAGAGCCGACCTTGTGACCTCCAAGTAGCTCTATGGCCCCACACATCATCGCTAACCACTACACCACACCTTGATCCTTGTTTGTCATATGGTTCAATTATTATTTAACTATAAAGTTTGTGCTAATGCACCAAGAGAGGGGCTAAGCCTTTGGCCCAGCCCCTGGTTACGTATTATACCACATGACCATAAGGTTCCACCTGCCTGGGGGCTTAACTCAACCGCCTCTAAATTTAGCCTTTCCTCCATTTTCGCCGCCAATTTAAACCACCGCTAAACTAATGCCATAATCTTCGCCATAAGTTGTAACCACTTGCCAAAAGGGGAGGCCCGTGGGATTTGACCCCAGGACCTCCGCCAACTAAATTCTTAAATTAGCCTCCACTAACCACTCCACCAACAACCACATTTATTACATAACTTTTGCCAAATTGTATAAGAAGGACTTTCCACCAGTGCATTCGGACACATGAAAGCATAGAGAAGAGGCAGGCTTAGCGCATCCATACCGTACGGATTTGGGCATGTTTTTCAATATTTTGGCATGGATTTCGAGATCTATCAGTCATTAAATGCAGGAGAAGTGGCACAAAAATTGAGGCAGGGGTGTCTTGGAGGGCCAAAAGTGTCTGACTTAGATTGAGGCATGGAGATAGTCATTTTTAGGTAAAATGACGCCACAAACATAGTGGTGGTGTTGGTTTTCTAATCTGAGCAAAGCTTCTGTAGCTTAAATCTAGAATGATGTATACTTATGTATTTTGCCCAATTATTTTGTGGAGTTAATAAAATGACCTACCCATTTGAGAGCAGGACCCGGAGATGTAGTCCACCAGGGATGAACTCCATTATCAAGTTCTTTGTGTTCATATTGCATGATTGTGTCTCTTTCATTTTGAGATTTTCCTTCTTTATGATGTACTTTTGTTTATGCTCATTTTATGCAATTTTTTAATAAGTCACCTGATGAAAAGATCCCAGATCATCTGGAGAGAGAAATTGTACCTAATACCCCATGCTCAATATTTGATATCTGATTTTGAAAATAGCATAAAATATACTACATATTGTTACATTTCCACTTCAATTGGTCTCACATAATTTTTATCCTCTATGAAGAAGTTATGATTGTTTTACCCAGAACAATTGTTTCATATTAGTTTCAGGACTAGCCAAAAACCCTATCTTCCACACATTCTATCTCCAAAAATACAACGAACCAGAAGCATGAAGAAAACATAGAGGAGAAATACCCATAATGTTTTGACAATTTTGAAGTAAACATAATGCAAGACCCCATTTTGAGTAGCTAGAGTTCTAGAATCACATATTAGAGTCCTAGCCAATTGCGTTGAGGGCCCTAATAAAAGAATGACACATTTCTTGGGTTATGCCTGATAAATGAATGGTACATTCCTTGGGTTTACTTTGATAAAATAATGGTTTATTCCTTGGGTCAGTAGCTTGAGAGGAATAGGAGATTTTTGTTGGAATTGCTGTTGGAGTTGTAAAATTCTAGAATTTTATTATGATATAAATTTATGTGTGTGTGTGTGTCGACATAGAGTGCACTGAGGATGAAATACAATTTTAGAAACATCCCCACTATAATCCCTATTTTAATTAATGCTTAGTGTAGATATAATATGCGGCTACGACCAAGTGATGCATATTTGAAATGTAATTTTGATTTTAATAAATAAAATGTGATGCCAGTTGCTAAGGGACATGGAAAAAGATAGGGGGATGGATTAATCCACAAGAGGGAGGAGGGTCTAAGAGAATTCCTAAGAGAGGGGTCAAAGGGGGATTACCTGGATGTTTATAAATTTTCACCCACATTTTTGAACTTTATTATGACTATGTATTAAACTCTATTTTCGGATTGAGTGTCTCTAAATCCAATCATTGAATGAATGTAAGAGGGTGGGTGTGATAATTCACATACCATAGTTATTGGGAGCATAGGGGATGTGTAAAATCATCTTGGGGAATTGTATGAGTCAAGCAAGCAAGCCAAATGAGAGGAAATTCATATGGGTAGCTACAATAGTTTTGGAAAAATGATTTTTGGTGCATGAACAAGTAGAGAGAAAGAAAGAGAGTTTGGAGCTAGAGAATCTACGAAAGGAGAATTCTAAAGCATGTTGGAGCACTTTGGAGCTGAAAACTGAAGATCCAGGTTGTCATTCTCGAGGAGTGAACTCCTATGTGATTTGCATTGCAACAACAAGTGTTTGTTATTGTTTTTGCTCATATTGTTTCCTAGCAACGAGTTTCATTGACTTCTCAATAGAGATATTCCTAGTTATCCGTGATAGAGAGAACCTGATAAACAAATAGGACACTTGAGGGATCACGATCAATGAAGTGGTATATTCCTTGGGTTGAGCAAGTCAAGAGGAAGAGAGCTGGAGGAAAATCAGGACAATTGTAGGAGAATGCCAGTGGGTTGTGGGTTTTGTGAGATGTGACTGGAAAATGAGAGGCCATCCTATTTCGTGGATTTATATCCCCATCTCAGGAGTGAATTGTTGTCGATATTTGGAAAAACAAGTCTATGGTTTGGTGGAACATCAATCCCAAGAAGCTAGTTTCACAACTATTTATAAAAGATAAGTGTTTTATCTTGTTTCTATTTGTATTGTGAGTTTATTTGTTGTGAATTAACTTTCTGATTGAGAATGATTTATATGTTGATACAATAAGTTATTAGCTGCATTCATGTGTGATTTTTAACATGTTGTAGATGCATCAATTTTAATGGTCCACACGTAATGGACCTCATCTAGGCTGGGGTATTTTATGGTACTCCTTCAATATAACTTTGTTTTCTTCATTACTATTTGACCCATGTTTGTATGTGATATGCACCATTATGATGGCCTACTCTGAGTGATAATATTGGATGTTGTTGGAATGTGGTTGTAAGACCCTAGGTTCAAGTTATCTAACCAAAAAAACCCTTTCAAATACCCGCCCTTTTGGCATCACATGCATGCAAGTGAAGTCTCACTCGAGGCATCTATTAGGGCTGCAGGAACCAAGTTTCTATAGAAACGAGGGGATGGGAGGCGATCATCATATTCATTCTTACTTATTTATTTTGTGCACATTATCCCATGTCTATTATTCCTTGGTTACTTAGTAATTGATTTTATGTAATAACATCGTGATGCAGATTACAACATAAAATATTGACCATAACATCCATAACTATTGCGTACTGATCATATACTAAATATATCTAGTCTAACATGAATAAAGAGAACATCCATGATCAATCACATAAAAAGATAAGAATACACAATAATTAACGTCATTCACCCAACTTTGGGCTATGTCCACAACAATTGGATTCTTTATTATTATTTTTGTAATCGTCTCAAGATTGCACACTGTACTTACAATAGATGTATCGTGATATCTCTCTCCATATTGTCTAGCCACTCTGCAGTGCAAGCCTCTCTTTGCAAACTCTCCCTAGACCTTCAAACATAGACTCTCTCTCTCTCTCTCAGTCTATTCTCTCCATCACAATAAATTTTGGCCTTCAACTGCCTATCTTTGCTCAGTGTCAACAACCTATTCTACCCGAACCATTACATATGTATACATAGGATTCTAGGGCTCAAAACCCTACTTGTTTATCCCCAAAACAAAATTACAACTCATGTTGACTCGTTATTCAGGCGTACTTTGTCTACTTTTGTGTCTGCCTACTACTTTTGCATTTTTGACTACCGCTCTTCATGATTTTGTGCGCCTATGTACTTTTTCATACATAATTGTTTTCCTTCCTTTTCACCTTATTTATCTTATTGGTTTATTCTCTTGCTTTATTCTCCACCAAGTATGATTTTATTGCACACTTCAATCCTGAATGTGCCTTCATAGTGCTCTCCGCTCCTTCCTTCTCTTCTTTCTTCTGCTACTATGCATCTCCTTCCTTGGATTTTCCTCAAAATTGTATCCAAAATGGTTGTACAACATGCCCCCAACACTCGCCTATGGATCGTCCCGAGCCACTTAGGCCTGTTGCATCATGCTTCTCCATTCCTCCATTAATTGTTGGAGGGTTTCCCTCGCTGCCACAACTTCTTTTGTTCCAAAAATTTCCTCTACGACCTGCACAGTCAGGGTCATGAGTTTCTCCTCGATGTCATTCACTGCTTAATTTTTCATTCCCTGTGCAATGGTTGATTCCCCGATCACCTTGAGTGCTTTGTTTTATATAGGTTCCAATTTCTACGCAATCTTCTTCTACTCTTCCCACATATGCTCTATTTCATTGTATTTCTATCTATTTGCAAGGATGGATATCATCTATTCAACATGTGGTAGAGTGTTGATGCTTTCATTGGTTTTCTGGGCCTGGTCCTGTGCACTTCTTATCCCATCTTTGATCTCCTTCATCTCTGGATTGATCATGAGTTGTGTCTAAATATGCATACTCTCGCTGCACAACCTCACACACTCCTAGTATAGACTCTTAATCTTTAACACTAATGTTGTCATTGTCCTTGTCCTTGGCTCCTTCTCCTTAGGAGGTCTCCCTGGAATGTTTCATGATTCCAAGTCTCTAATCTTGGTATGAAATCCCTTAATGAATTTATTGATTCTTGAGACATGTTCTTCCATTGTGGTCTCTACCACCATTGGTACTTATGGTATCTCCTTATAGATCTTTTGGATGAAAAATTATATCCATTGTGCCAATTGCTTGGCCTCATCCTTCTCTTTTAATTCTTTCTTGGCATTTTCCTTGATGTCATTCTTCTCCTTCACCGTTCTTTCAAATTTTTCTTCAACTTCGCTCTTCTCATGCAGAGCAGTTGTATACTTTTGCTATATTTCTTCTTTCTCATCTATCACCTTGGTCAACTCTTTGCACCCTAACTCTGCGTGGAGCCTTATCTCCTGCATAATCTTGATGTGCAAGATATGTATTATTGTTGTGGGCATCCAAGAAACTACTAAGTTCAGATGACTTAGTTCTTTCACCCGATCTTGCAGTTCTTGCATTGGGAACCCAATTATATCTGACAATATCTCCAACACTTTGTGCCCGTCGGCTAAATTTGACAGGAATGGAGTTGTATTCCATGCTTCCTCAATTTGGATCGTTGACAGTCCTTCACCTAAGCCTCTCTCTTGTGCTATCCTCAATATGTCTAATAGTTGTTGTATCATCATCAACAAGTCTTGCAACTTCTGGTGTTGCTCATCTTGTTTTTGTGATTCTTCTTCAATTACCTCCACTACGACATCCTGCACTTGATAGCCAATTTCTTCCATGTCATCGTATGTCATAATATATATAGGTGTAAATTTTTGGGCCTTCATATTTTTGCGTGAAACTATGGCTAGACCCTTCCCCTTGTATTTTCATTTGACCCCTACTTTTGGAACTGCTTGTTGTGCATATTCTACTGATGGTTATGCCTTCAGTGTATTCCCTACACCATTGCATTTCTCATTACCCTATACCTTGGTCGATTCTTCCTCTTCATTGTATTTTTCTTATTCTTTGTTAGTTTTCCCCGTTTCCCCCCCTAGAACCTTCCAGTTTTCCTCCCAGTCATTTTCAATCAGGCATACATCGCTCGTTGTCAACTTGTAGCTTGTTGGCAGCCACTGGCATGCAGGGCCTCTTTTGTCTTGGATGTACATGTGATGCATCGCTACTTTAAAACACACAATATTGTGGTAAGTATTTACAGTCTAGGCAATGATGTGTGATGTGTGCACTACTATGTGCATGATTATGTCAACGTAGACATATAATGTGACATTTTTATCTATTTGTACCTTCTTGTTTTTTGTATTCCATAGGTTTGCATACTATGCAATTGCATTACCTCTATTGGTTGTTTTCAGACATTGGTAATCATTAGGTTCCTTCTAGCCAACTAATGCGATTAGGATGAGAAGCCAGGAATAATGAAACTCCATTCCTTTCTCCTGGGATTCTATGTAGTCTACTAAAAACTAATTCACTAGAAATGTGGCTCAATTCATTTGGACCTCCTCTACGCACTTTTCTGCAGCTGCAATTACTGGCACTGACACCTCATCCTTGTGACATTTTCTTAGTAACTTATAGGCCAATAATTGCATCGAAAATTGAACAAAATCATCACTTATGTTTGCGACATCCAACCCTCGCTTCCCTCTGAAGTTGTGGAACTTATCCTTCAAGTTTTCGATAGTGATTTCTCCCCTGCCTTGTTTGTGAATAATGTTTTCGGATCCTCTCTAGCTTTTGGCAAGCCTATTATCCATGTAATTAGTTGTGTATCAATAGATACTGGTGGTTCTAGCCAAAAATTTCATCCATGGATGCAACTTAGTAACATTTTGACGCAGGTGTTTAGTCCAAACTTTAGCCAAAATGTGGGATCTTCAACAGACTCAATATTCCTAATTTCTCTAGTCCTTCCACCCAAATCTGTGGTTCAAGTAGGATTGCACCTATTCCTGGTATGATTTTGGCAAAAAAATATTTCTCCCGTTCCATCTTGGGAAACTTCTATTTATCCATTATGTCATGGTCTGCAAACTTCAAGGAATAAATCTTTCCTAGCATGTCCCCTTCGACAATGAAACCATGTGGTATTTAATGTGTGATCAATGGGTAATTCCCATTTGTGGGTACTCTAACCTATGGTGCAATGTATTTTCTTGGTGGTATATAGTCCCTGTGCAATCTCTACTGCGAGGTCGAAGCTCTAGGTATTTCCACGAACACTCGTGCAACTGGTGATATCTTTTTTTGCTTGCATGTTGCAGCTGCTCATGCCCCAAATTTTGGCGGTGCCATTAATCTTTGTGACATATTTCTTTAGTTTCTCTGTGTCATTTGTGGTTTGGCTTTGGTTCAACTCTTTATGCTTTGTATGCTCACAGCTCTTAACAAAAGAAAATAACCTTCCCTATCAGGCCCTTATGCTCTTTTATAACTCTTCGACAACTGCATAACTGCTTTCATGTTTCGAATCCAATAAGAGTCTACAATCAATACTTTCTTTACTATGGCATTAATGCCAAATCCTTCACCAAATTTTTCCCTCGATTTGCTAGTCTCTCCTAATCCTCGATGATGAATTCTATTTATGACTATGAATATCCAGTACGTTTCATCATTACCTCTTTTTAACTATCATTTATGTACTTTAATGCACTTAACAATCCTATTCTTCACTTGAATTTTGTGCCCACTTAGATTCCTTTGCATTGTTTCAATTATCTGTTTGATATTCCCCTTTTTTGCGTGATACTTCTTCTTGTCTACCTTTGTATTTATTCTTGTTTTCCCAATTTTTATTTGTTTTCTTCATTTTTCTACTTTTTGTTTTCATTTTTGTATTTTACCTCCCTACTATAGTACATCTACTATGATACATGTATTCTTGCACAGTTCACATTAATGCGCAAATGATCAGTCGTATCTATAGAGTTTCAATCGATTTCCATTCACAATTACTCCGAGGGATTCTCCATTTAGTGTTTCCAACTATACAACACCTTCCTCCATCATATGTTGAATCACATATGGTCCTAACCAATGCATTCAAAACTTTCCCAGATGATGCATAAACTTACTATCGTACAATAATACTAAGTCCCTTACTTGAATTGTTTTTTGTTTGATGTGTCTATCATGCCATGCCTTCTCTCTTACCTTATGAACTTGTTTATGGAACCCTGCAAAAAAGAGATATTTCTCAAGATGTACCAACTGTGAAAATATCTCCTCTATTGCGCCAAAATCCGAGAGATCAATAATCACTGCAATGGAAAGACTAGGAAAAATAAACTCCATTGAAATTATTGCATCTTGGCCATAGACCAACCTAAAATGTGTCTATCTTGTCAAATTTTTGCTTGTAGTCCTGTATACCCATAATACTGCAAGAACCCTTAAGTCCCAATCATCTCTTCCTACATTGCATATCTTTGTCAAAGAATTCTATAGAATTTTATTAAAATTTTCTACTGTCCCATTGGCCTGAGGATGATACAACGTACTCTTATGAGGATGAATTTTAAATTCCTTAGTGAATGATGCAATTTTCTTATTCAGGTAGTGTGTTCCTTGATCACTAAGTAGAACGTGTGGGCACCCAAATCGTGTGACTACATTCTCAAATAGAAATCGTGCAATAATCTCTGTGGTGCAGTCAAATACTCTATCGTAGTGATTATGTGCCTAGCTCCTGATCTTATTTCTGATGGGTTGATTGGTCCAACAAAGTCTATTTCCCATTTATAAAATCTTGCAACATAACCTATGGGTGTAAAGGAATCCCATCCCTCCTAGATGGATTTCCCACCCTTTGAAAAACATCGCATGCATGAAAATATTCTTTAGCATTCTTATGAAATGTGGGACACATAAACCTTGCACAAAAAATATTTTTCACCATTTGTTTACTTGCGTAGTGTCCTCCTACAATCGCTTCATGCACTTTTGTGACTATCATAGGCCTTTCATGCTCTAACACACATCGTCTCAATATTCCATCTACACCTAGCTTGTATAAGTTCCCTACAATTAAATGATAGTTTTCTTCTTTAACCACTAATTGTTTCTTTTGCTCCACTGTCATGTTTGACACGTCCATTCCTGTACTTAGAGACTACACAATGTCTATGAAGTAATCGTCCACCATTATAACTACAAATAATTGTGCATCTGGCAAGCTGTCATCTAGATTCTCTACATTTTCTCCTGATAGTATGTGTGATAAATGATTTGGTCCTGCATTCAACTTACATGGTTTGAAAACAACCTCAAAATCGTAGTCCTAAAACATAGGTAACTACTTGCATATTCTCCTCCCCAACACTAGCTTGTTCACTAAGTATTTTAGTGCATAATTGTCTATATACATCTTAAAATGAGAACCCAATAAATAATGTCTAAACTTTTATAGCATATATACCATTGTCAATCCTTCTCGTTCTATGGTAGTATAATTCTTCTATGCTATGGACAACTTCCTACCTGCAAAATAAATTGGGTGATCTATGTCTCCTTCCCTTGGTTGAGATAGTACTGTGCCCAAATCTATGGACGAGGCATCTACATCAACATGGAATTCCTTGTTCCAATATGGAAAGATTAAAATGAGCGCGGTCACTAATTTTTTCTTTAAGGTGTCCAAACCCTTCTATCAGTCCTCATTCCACTGGAATTTAGCTTCCTTCTTCAACAAACTCTCCATAGGTGTTGTAATCTATGCATAACCTTTAATGAACTTCCTCTAATATCCTATATGACCCAGAGTTTCTCTCAACTTTCTGATTGAAGTAGGTGGTTGCAAGTCCAAAATCATTGCAATCTTAGCAAGATCCACTAATAAGACCTACTTACATACCACATGTCCTAAAAAAAATCCAAAAGGTGCACACAAAATACATTCCTTCAGATTTAGTGAAATATGACATTGTCTACACCTATCCAACATTAACCTGAGTAATTATGTGTGATCTTTCAATAAACTAAACACCATCCAATCATATAAGTAAAATTCAAGGAAATTATGAATAAATTCCTTAAAATCTACCACAACTACTCTAGAAAAAACTACATGTGCATTCTATAGTCCAAAGGGAATTACTGTGTACTATTGACAGCTTCCCCACTCCATTGAAAACATAGTCTTATACTTGTCTTCCTACACAATATTTATCTGATAGTACTCTAAGAATCCATATGTTAAAGAATAAGCCTCCTTCCCTCCTACATTCTCTAGTACCTCATCTGTGAACAATGTTGGAAATGGATCATGCATACATGCATCATACAACTTCCTTAGGTCTACAAAAATATAGATTCCTCCTATTTTATTATCTTGTATTACCATTGGACTTATCCACTCTGATTCGACCATCGATTGAACAATCCATACTTCTAAAATCTTGTCTATCTCTTCCTTTACATTCTCTTTATAATTAGGATTTAACCTATAAGGTCTTTGTCACATTAGCTTAACATTTGGTTTCAAAGGGATCTTCATCTCTCCTAACTCACCAACTATCCCCTTCATTTATGAGAATGTAGTTGGGAATAGATCCTGATATGCGCGTAGTAAAACTAAAATCTTCTCCATTGTTTCATCATTCCAATAATCTCGTATCTGTGCAAAATTTGGATTCTTTGTTATCCCAATGTTTACATTCTGTGTCTTTATTGGTTGTGTGTACACATCAAATTCAAGATTTGTCCCTTCTACTACGCATTCCCCCTGAGTTTTAGGTACTTTCACATTCCTTGGATCTTCCTCATCATTTTCTTCTTTAGCAACACTATAACACTCCATTAATTCATGTACAATCATAGAATCTCTATGTGCATTTCACACAGATACCACCTCCATCAGGTCTTCTTCTGAAAATATCTTAGTTCGAATGACTTGTAGGGATGCATCTACTAATGGAGATTCGTGTTCAAAATTAAATGTTACCTTAAACCTTTGAATCAGCTCTTCCCTGTTTTTTGTTTCTCTATGCATTTCCAGTTCCAAGTACCATTTCTTCAAAATTGTATCCAGTGTATGTATAAACCTATGCATCCATTCCTTCCTTGGTACCAAACTCCATATGGTTCTACACTACTCAACGTGAACTAATTGGTCACTTATCTCTATATACTTCGTAATATTCTCCAATTCGGTACCAAATCTCACTTGCAGTAGTATTCTACACCATGACCAATATTCCATTCCCTCTCTATGTGAAACCCACCGCTCAATTGGAGTGGCCCTCAAGACAACATCTACTGCCAATAACCTTTGTTGTTAGGGTACCTGCAGCTCAAACACCTCTACAAGCGATCTTATATTAGTCAATCCATCATATATGGGTGGATCACATATATCCATTCCAATCTAGCACAATGATGTTGGAAATATGGCTACAACAGAGATGACGCATATGATCAAGGCGCAGATAATCAAGGTTGTCATTGATGGCAATCGATTGTTTATAAAGAACAGATGCTGAAACATGCTGCAA
>JZKD02S1773525.1:126557-160376 GCA_000966675.3 Picea glauca
AATATATATTTAATTTAATTAATTTAATTACACTTGATATGTAATTCAACTTAGAACAAATTAAAAATATAAAAGAAAATTTAATATAACAACTAAAATTAAAATTAAAAAAAAACAAAAGACATGGAATTGGCAACGTGGGGATTGCATGCCACCCACTTGCCCGAAGACTCACAAGTCGGCAACGTGGGGCTTGCATGCGACCCACGTGCCCTTCGTAGAATTTGCAAGGCCTTTGGAAGGACTCCTTGAAGATTCGTTGGTCATGGAGGATCTTTTGCTAATGTGTGGGGACTGCAGTCATGAGCTAAGAAGCGTACAGGAAGCCCAAGAGCATGCCGAACTAACTGGTGCCAATTTCTCTGAATCAACTAAAGTTGTTCTTAATCTAGTGTGCACTGCCTACGGGAAGCCCTGCCACTCCAAAAACAAGACTGACTTGCATACGAAGAGAACCGGCCACAACGAATTCACGGATAAAACCGAGGAGGCTACAAAGCCCATTGATTTAGAGTCTAAAGTGAGCCTTTACCTAGCTCATTTGAACCTATTGCTGGAGAGGATATCATCATTTCTGAAGGTATGGAGATGGTATGATTCAGTCCGCCATCTTGTGCATAGATTCAATGCTTTCGTGAAGAATGTGGAGATTCTCGATTCCAGCTCGTGCATCGTGTGAAACTGTGTATATAGGGAAGCTAAAAGTAAAGAGAAAAATGGGGAATGTGAAAAATGTTGTGGTGGATTTTATTGTGCAATGGCCTTCCATTATCTTCTACCTTGCGTTCCTCAATCTGGGCAATTCATCCTCCTGGGAAATACGTAAATGGTGTTATGCTCATCCTATTTCTCTCCTAACCAGAATCGAACGTTGCACATACTGAGAAGAGCCACAATGAACTCTTCAACTAAAGAACATGAGTTTGAAGAAGATTTTTTTTTTTTCGGAGGCGTCGCTGAATGTTGCATTGATGAAGGAAGGCAGAGGAAAATTTTTAGGGAAGAGCTCCCAAGGAAAGGGCCCGAGATTGAAACTTACAACGCACGAGGACGAGCCTCTAGAGTCAGAGTAAGTCCTTTGTCTCGATTTTTTTTTTCTCATGTCTAGTCTACTAAATTGTCTGCAACTTTAACAATAATCATCTCTAGAACTATATTTTCCGCGATATTTGCAGACATTCTAGCAATATTTCGTACATTATTTTTCTAGAGCCAGAATTATATATGCATTTTTGTTTCCTCGGTACTGGCATTGTGAGTTTTAGAAAATTTGTTTCATAATTGATTATGTTGTGAGTATAACAGCAGAAAAAAAAATGTTCAGAAATGAAATTCGGGTTTATTAAGGCCACTTTAAAGTTGTTTACAGTATCAGTTTTTAATAGCAGGAGTAATGGAATTAAAATTAGGGTTAACTAGTTTTCTTAGAAGAGGTGACGACGTACTTTGGAAACTGCAGAATTTTAGCCAGAGTTAAATGAATTTATTCTGAACACAACTTTCATAGACTGCAGATAAAGTCACGATAAATCTTTTCGGTATTCACGTCCCTGTGCAAAACGGTCCTTATTAGGTGTTTTGTACAGTATTTAAAGTCCACTGGGACGTTTCTTTCACGTTCAGTGACGTTGGTGGAGGTTTGAAAGTTTAACCTGTTCATTTGAGAAAGGCTAGGCAATGCTTCTTCTTAACTGGCAAAGATCCATCTTAACCTTGAATTTATTAAGCTCTGAGAAGAATAAAAAAAAAATCCTATGTCCAAACCTCTTGGTGCTTTAAAACTCAGGGTTAAGATGTTGTTGTAGCAAAAAGTGACCCTCCTTCCAATCCTAACTGTTTGTGTGAATGGTGTGGTTGCCTGGGTGAAATGGCATATATAAACAGAATGGTATTCTAGGAGCTTGAGAGGTGTTCTCATATGTTTATAGGGGCTATGGAGTATTACAGAGTTATAGGAATTGAATCCGGATTCAAATGGTACCAAAACACTTCACTTTAAAACTGCTGTCCAAAGCCTTCATTCTCAGTGATGTTTAAAATGTATATCAAGACAGAGTCAAAGTATAACTGCATTTGTAAGTTGTTTCGTTTAATTTTAAATGAGTTGGGATTAACCCACACACCCACCCATCCACACGCACATTTGAACAACACATAGATGGTCTCTCATTTTCTGTAAAATCAATAATGGAAATTGCAAAATTTGGTATGTCTTTCTGATTTGGATGTTATTTTTTTCAATGGGTGATTTTTTTTTTTCTGGTTGTTTAAGCATGCCCAACTACAGTGTTGACCATGTAGTCATGATATACTGCATTGATTTGAGTACTTTGACATTATTTCCAGACTGGGTCATTATTTTCTTGTGTTCAGTTTATCCAACTGCACTGCCACGAATGCAATAGTACTTTTCTGAATTGTTTTCTCACTATAGTGCTTGTTTTGTTAATTTGGATGGCGTTTTTCCCATTCTGATAATGCCCGACTGTAATTTCAGTCATGTGATTTGTGGTTTCCTGCCTTGTTTGGTCTAAAATATAATGAAGCATGCATTATGTCGTTGATACATTTTGTAAAAGTAAGATGTTTGCACAAGGACGAGGGCTTAGGCATGGATCATAACTTCATAGTATTCAAGTCGTGTGTCTGAGGTTAGGAATACGACTTTCTGTCTGGTTAGGGCTATGCCAGACATGCTAAGATATTGTTTACAGTGGCTTCACAAGCACGCTGTTGAGGGTTTTTCCAAGAATGGTCTTTTGATGGAGTACTGCATTACATGGTTCTTGAAGCATCTCAAAATCTAGTTTAAGAATCTTGATCTAGGATACTATATTCAGTGATCTTTTATTTTATTTTATTTTCACCCGTAGTAATAGTAAGATAAGGAACTTGGCTCCATTTCCTAGTTCGCTGTAAGGAAGGAGGGTTACTCTTTATATTGATTGCTATATTATCTGTTAAGGGTTACTGTTTATTTTAATCGTTATATTTCCAGCCGTTATGTGTTGTCTTTGTCTCCTGAACCAAAATATACGCAAAAATCTGAAAAGTGAAGTCTTATAGTGTGAATATTAAATAGCCTTTCTATGGTTGGGCATATTATTTTGTGCTTGAGCTTTACATTTTTTTTTTTATATATATATGTTAACATTTCTTGTGTTTAGTTTGCAGGTTAGGCGTATCTGGAGTTGGAGCTCGGAACTTGGCCAATAGGCCCAGATTTCAAACTAAGACGCTCTGATACCAATTGTAATGGCCATATTAATTTAACATCCATTAATTCTACAACATAGCAGTAAAATTAAAAAAATTCTTTAATTGAGCACATTCACATATAAATTTATCGACAAATAATAAAACTTTATAGAAAAATAAAACAAATACACTATTTAACATACCTGGGTCTAATGCTAACCCTCTGTTTTCTCTTGCCTGGTTGACCGTTGTTGAACTATGTAACACTGGCCAAACCTACTATCCTCCCTGCCAACTAGGAAAACTACCTAGCTCTAGGATATCATATGGATATCCTGGCCCCTGTGCCCAAAACCTCCAACAAACCGATGCCTGTACTGATCAAATCCGACTCCAAAACTCAACTCCTCTCTGCAAATCCAAGAGAGCCCCCAAAAATCAATCCCCCTCTCTCCCGTAGAATGATCCCCTCGTAAACCTCCTTCCCCTCCATATTCCTCCTTCACTGACTTCCCCCTCATTTACTTCCCTACCTACCCATTTATTACCTTATCTTATCCTTTCGTAGTTAATGCCCCTTATCCCATTTTTTTATTATTTTATCCTATATTTAATGTCCTATCCCTTCCCGATTACATAAGCTTAATTTAAGCAATATAACTTATTAATCTTTTAAATTTAATACTCATGTTATTAAATGTAATAGGTAGTTAATTAATCAATTAATTAATCAAATTGAAACCATTAATTAATTAATAATTATTTAATCAGTATTATTATACCTATCTTGTTTAATTAATACCATATTAAGACGATTAATCCCCTAATTAATTTTTACTTAATAATCCTTAAACATTTGTTCAACTAGGGTTGTTATAGTTCTTCTTCGTCCAATATTCATGGGGTTCTGTCTTATTCTTGAATTTCTCATAGAAATAACTTTCTTTTCAAAGAGTATATTCTAGAGTCTTTAGCTCATCGAACTCAATTCTGTCCCGGTAGGACTGAGTTAATCCACTAATAAATCATTGCATCTTTACCTTTTCATAATTTATGTATTGAACATACCTCATCAACTCAAGAAATTTGTTGATATACTCATCTATGGTGAGTTGTACCAACTTGAGTTCATATAACTCCTTGGTCTTCCCATCAAAGTAATTTTCTGATAGATAATTCTTCTTGAAGTATTTCTCAAATTTTTTCCATGAAAATTCCTTCTCATGGATCCCTTTCACATTCCTAAGGTACTCCCAACAAATGGAAGCTTTCCCATTCAGGTTGAAAATGGTTATTCGAGCCTTTAAATTCTCAGAGTAGTCATGAACTCTAAAGTACTTCTTCAAGCCAAGTAGTCAAACTTCTACTTCTTCCCCCTTCTTAATATCTCCATTGAAGGTTGGTATTTTGGCTTTCTTGAATTCTTCAGGGTCAAGAATCTTGGAGTGTTTCCTCTTCTTTCCTCTCGTCTGAGAATGGGAACTATTTTTTCCACTAGAAGATTCCTTGGAGTTGTCAATGTCCTCAAAGAGACATTCTAGTGAGTGTCTCTTGACTCCATGTTGGTCCTTCCTTGAGGTGTTCCTCTTGGTGTGGCCACTTTCAAGACCATGCTTTTGTATCTCAGGTGGACTTGGAGTTTTATTAGTATGGTGCATGTCCATATGAATGGAAGTTGGACCATGTTCTAGTTGTCTTTATATATCCGATAGACTTTGCAATAGGAATGCATTAATTTTAGTTTTCTTTTCCTTCTCCTTTATCAACCTTTCGTTTTCATCCTTATAACTCTGTAATTCTGCCATGAGGATTCTTACAGTTTTGGCCAAATCTGGAGGGGTTTCCACCACCCTCATTTCATAAGATTCTTCCTCTCTATTGTGGGAGCTCTCCCCCAACTCATGGTGTGTCACCATTCCTTACATTGTAGTTTTCTCGTTGTTCACTTTATGCTTGAGTGTTGAAAAAACATTCTTTGTTAGTTACTAATCTACCAATTCACGAACAACACATATCATTGAAAAATGAGGTTAACTTATTTATTTGGAAATATTAGCAAAATACAGTGCAGACTTCCAAAATATCAGCAGTAGATGGTTTCATTCCTCTCTTTAGTAGAGGTTCAGACATATTTCTTCTAGAAGAGGGATAAGGTAGGGTGTTACCCCGTAAGGTCTCTAATAATATTTTTTTTATGCGACTCATGCATGATCCAAAGAAAGAAAAGTGTTGTTACCATGCTTTGATACCAATTTGTAACACACCTATCCCCTAAATACCCTTTCTATGGATGGAGCATCAAATTTTTGTTTTTCCTTGGTTCATTTTTGGTCCCTTACTTAAGAAAAACCTTCTTATTCTTCTCCCCTGAAGTTTACATATCCCACTACGTGCTTAAACCAGCTAGTGGGGTCCTCCTTGTGACCTCAGGCTGAAAACTGGGAGCTAAGAGTCTCCTCGGTGAAGGTTTCAGCACTTCGGTACTCCCATACCTCAGGAGTTCCAACGGTGTTGTCGAATTACCAGATAATTGAACAACGAAGGGAATCAACGGTCCACATCCTCCACCGAGATCCTATGTTTAAAAAGGGGGATTCGGTGTTTGGCACATAACACTCCTTTTTCATAAACCCTGAAGTCCTGAAATCTTTCCATGTTGCCTTAGCCATTCAACGATCGATGTTCGAAGTTTAGTGTTGAAAGTCCTATGTTTCAGCTTTTTGGTAGTTGAATATCATCGTTGGTCCTTCCTTTATCAATCTACACTCAAATATTCCGAACTCCCGAAGTTATACAGACTCCTAGAGTCCCAGACACATCACTAGCCACGTTGGCCAGGCGGGCATGTACCAGAAGATGACACACGACGAGGGTCAAGGGGTGACACATGTCCTCATTAGGGGGTGACACGAGTAATGCTACAATAGGCATAAGGGGTCTGTGAATCAACCAAATATGGGTGACACATGGCACACGTAATATGAGTCCATGTCACATCGAATGACATCATTATGCCATGTCAGCTTGGACTAATAATTGTCCATCCCTTTGATCTCATAGTCAGTAGGATTCCATGTGGATCCATAAATCTACGGCTCTTGCTACTTCGTATCTCCAGACTTCGGAGCTTTCCAACTCCTCACGTCGTGAATTCCTCGAAGAGATAAGTCTTTGGACTCTCTAATCTAGTGCCAAGTGTCCTCATCCTACTAATGATTGAGATTCATTTCGACGTTCACGACTTCATAGTTTTTCACACTCTATAGGTTCTTGTCTAGGTTACTTTGGATTACTAAGTCTCTGGACAATGGGATCGCTTGCCACGTGCCCTCTCATCCAATGGATCCAATTCGACATACAACCTTAGACAAGGGACAAGTAGGGGTAATGTGTCCTTCCAAAACACATTCTTGGTCAGTTGGGTGATTGAGGGTGGGCTTCTTAGATCGACAACTGAGAGGGATCTCGAAGGATCTTAGGATCGACAGTCCTCGTCACTTCGGAAGTTCGACATTTGGGAGTTCGACATGAAGGTTACTCTCCTCCTCCCATAGGAAATTGTAAATTGGTTTTTTTTACTCCAAGAAAGGAGGTCTACATGAGTACTTCCTCAATCACTCATCAACTTCGTTTATTAGCTTGTAGACAAAACCTTACCATGGCTTCTCTCAACCAAAACAAGTTTTCTTCTCATCTTTTCTCTCTATTCTAGAGTCGAAAATATGCTTCTCTTCTCCTCTCGCGATTGTTCTCTCTACTCTATTATCTCGTAGATCTGTCTCTATCCCTGAATTACCTCCTTTCTTTCCTTCCTCAACAAGATTTCCTGGGTATGAATCCCAATTCATGGTCTGGAGTAGAATCCTTACAGATGGTTACCCTACCCGATCTCCTCATTTACTCTTGAGGATTACCTTCCAACTACCAACCTAACTGGTAATTCATTTCTGGGTCATAGGACTGTTGAGAAATTACACCCAATAGGTACTGGTCTGGTGAGGGTCATCTCAACCATTCTTGGTTCCCCCTCACCATTTCTCTCATAACATCCATGGTCTATCTTGGCAAACTTCCCCCCTTTCAACAGTTGTGCAACACATATCAAATTTCTATTAATAATAGAAAATTCATACATTGACCATTTTATACAAAGGTTCATCAAATCAAACATTCACACATATTTAGTCCTCCATAGTCTCTTGGCTAGTTATAGTTATATTTACAAACTGGGGGAAACATGGGTATTACACAATCTAACCATCAAGGCCTTAAATCGTTGGTCATAATCCCAAACTGATTCATTTTGTACCTATTTGGTTTACTTCAACTCTATAATGTATTGCAACTCATACTTTGGCTTCTTGAAATCTTTCAAGAATTCTTGTCTAATATCTGCTAACATCCTTGCTTGTCCTGTAGGTGTGGCACTCTACAATTTCATGTACTAGATTCGTGCGTGGTCCCTAAATGTTATTTTCAACTGCACAATATTTATGGCCTCAACTTGGACATTCTTCGCAACCCAAATTGTTTCACATACAAATAGATGTTGTTGTGGGTCCTCTGACCCAACTCCTTGGAACTCAAGCAGTCTGAAGGTGTTGTCTACCCATGCCATGTTATTTTGTGTAGTACCTCCCCTAGGAGATTCTAGTTGACTCTGACTCATCGCACTACTTCCACTGCTCTAGCTACTGTTGCTTTGTCCTGCCTTGATAACTCTAAGTGCTTTTCAAAAGTCCTTGAATGTTATTCATGATCTAGGTGATGAACATGGGGTCGTAGAATTGACACAAGATATAGTATGAGTAGGACTTATTGGCTCTTTTATTACAGGACTAAGTTGAGAATTCTATTCCTCCCCTTCTACGTACGATATTTCTATTATATGGATGATTGCGTAAGATTCCCTTCCCTCAGGCTCACTGTGCGACTCTCCTTTCTCAGCCCTAGTCTTCCGCCTCTTGTATGTTCTTCCACTACGTAGTAATCAAAAATCTTCTTCTTCTTTTGATACAACCTCCTCGGTTCTCTAGATCCTCATTCCCTCCCTTCCTTCATTTATTCCTTCATTCTTTCCTACCTTCATACTATCCTCTTGTCATCCCCTGGTTCCCCTATGTGCATGAAGCCCTTTAGCAATCAAACTCCATTGTCATCACACACTTTTCACACAACAACATCTTTATCCACGTACCCAGTCATTTCATGAACCTTCCATGTGGACCTTTGAATAAATCCCTCTCTGCAACACTGTATGACTGGGTAAAATATCCTAGAAAATTTGTAATATAACCTCCCAATATACTGTCCAACCAGAAATCAATTACATGAGAAGTCTTATTACTTATAGAATTCAGTTTCCTTACCAACTCATGAGTCTAGTTTCTTGGCACTGCAGTTCGATACCTTCCAATATTCTCCACTAATATTTCTAACTACACAGTCAAAACAATCAGAAGCTCGCCAAAGAAAATCTCATGCAGCTCTGTGTACACATACCTCTGCATCCATTGTTTATTTCTCATTCGAGGATTTCTATTATATTTTTGAGAAAATTTGCGTTCCTTCCCTTCTATCCATTCTATGATTTCTTTCTTTGTTGGAATCCAAAACATTCCCTCAATCACAGATTCCAGGTCCCGACAATGGAACCATTTGTTGGTGCACGATTGTAAGACCCTAGGTTCAAGTTATCTAACCAACAAAACCCTTCAGACACCAGCCCTTTCGGCATCACCTGCATTGAAGTGAAGTCTCACCTGAGGCATCTATTGGGGTTACAGGAACCAAGTTTCTATAGGAACGCGGGGATGAGAGGCGATCATCATATTCAATCTTACTGATCTATTTGAGAGGCGATCATCATATCCTATGTTTGTTATTCCTTGGTTACTTAGTAATTTATTGTATGCAGTACTATCGTGATGCAGATTGCAACATACACTATTCACCATAACATCCATAACTATTGTGCAGTGATCATATAATAAACAAATCTAGTCTAACATGCATAAAGAGAACATTCATGATCAATCACATAAAAAGACAAGAAGACACAATAATTAACATGGTTCACCCGACTTTGGGCTACGTCCAGAATGATTGGCTTCTTTGTTATTCTTTTTGTAATCGTCTCAGGATTGCGCACTGTGCTTATAATAGATGTATCATGATATCTCTCTCCATCTTGCCTAACTGCTCTGCAATGCAAGCCTCTCTCTGCAAACTCTCCCTAGAACATCAAACATGGACTCTCTCTCTTTCACTCTCAGTATATTCTCTCCACAACAATAACTTCTTGCCTTCAACTGCCTATCTTCACTCAGTGTCAACAACCTATTCTACTCGACCCATTACATATTTATACATAGGATTCTAGGGCTCAAAACCCTACTTGTTTATCCCCAAAACATAATTACAACTCATTCTGATTCATTAAAACTCATGTTGACTTGTTGTTCGAACGTTATTTTCTTTCTTTTGCAGGCCTGCATGTTGTTTTTTCATTCTCGACTATTGTTCTTCCTACTTTTGCGTGCCTCTCTGCTTTTGCATGCCGAACTATTGTCCTTCATTTTTGCCCACTTTATCTTCCTTCTTTATTCTCTTGATTTATTCTCTGCCAATGCTTTTACTGCACACTTTAATCCTGAATGCACATTTACTGCGCTCTCTACTCCTGCCTTCTCTTCTTTTTTTCTGCTACTCTACATCTCCTCCGCACTTAGGATTTTCCTCAAAACTGTATCCAAAATGCCTTTCAACAGATGTGAATCTCATTTTGCGGTTGAAGAGCGTAATTCTCAGCAAAATCAACCACTGATAAGACAATACCAACGAGAAATGTATCTCTGGATATTCTAAAATGCTCATCCCGCCATCAAACCACATGGACGTTCTAAAAAAAACTAGAATTTAGATTTATCATTTTATTTCCAAATTTATCTATTAATAGTTATATAAATTCGGTAAACTACTATAAGAAAATTTATCATTTCATTTCTTAATTTATTCATTAATAATTATATAAATTTCCATTACTCTAAGAAAGGACAAATATTGATTTTATTTTTGTGTTCTTCATTATTTTTTTGTTTTTTTGAACCGTGAGTGAGTGTTTTCATATATCAAAAGATTTGGAATTCATTAAGAAACAAAAGTGTTTTTAGAGATCAAAATATTTGGAATTCATAAATGAAACCAAAAATTAATTGTTAAAAACAAATTCATAATAACTAAACGACAAAATTAATGAGAAAAACTAACCTTCTCTTTTAAAAAACATTTCTACATTATCAATTAAAAGAAATTAGAACTATAAGTTTCATAAGTTGATACTTAAAAAAAATGTTTGGCACATGAATCAACTCAAGGGAAGAAGAATTATAAGCGCTCAAAGTCAATGCTTTTGGAAAGAAATACCATTCAAACCAAAATCCAAAATGAAATGCTCCCAAAAATTCAATTGACACTAAAGAGGAATACGGTTTTTTTAATTTGTAGGCAAAATCGTTTCACGTTACCATTCTAAATCAATTCTCTTAGATGAGCTGTGATTCACTTTTCTTAGTAAGTAACGTTATTGTTGTTGTTAAAATATTATATTAATTAAAAAATAAATTATTAATAAATTTTATAATAATTTATTATTTTTATTAATAAAAATAAAATAATAGTATTATCAATAATAATATTATTATTTTAATAATCATAATTTAATTATAATATAAAAATAATAGTAACATTAAAAATGTTGATGATGTTTTTTATCTATATTTTTCACATAATTGTCTTGATTTATATGATTTATCATGTTGTTTTTGTTATATAAAAATTAGAAATGAAATTTATAATTTTGTTTTAATTTTTATGGGCTATTTAGTTATGGTGGTGTTGAATTTTGTTATAATATTTTTAAGAGTTAGATTTTATTTTTTTGAAAGTTTAGCAGTTTAAGAGAAAGTATTTTTCATCTTTAACATAAAAAAATTTAGGAGTTAAATTGAATAGTTTTCCATCTTTTTTAAAAATTAATTTTCCAATTTCCATTTTTTAACAAAATGATTCACCCAATTTTTATAAAATAAAATTAGTTTACTTAAAAAATTACCAAAATTATATATAAACTATATAAAATCTTTATAATTTTAAATAAGTTTATAAAAATATCCAAACATTTGATGTTTTAATGGTTAAGATTTTACACTAATTATGAATACTTATATTTTTCTATGATCCTTTACTTTATTCTTTTTAAATATTAGAAATAAAAATAATGTAAAGATAGTTTAAAGATATAATGTAAAGATAGTTTTGATCTTTTAATAGTTTATGATTTCTTTATAATAATTCAACTTTCTTTATTATCAATTTCATTTCAATTTTTTTTTACACATAATTATGATAATTCTCAAAAGTTTAAAAATATAATATAACTATTTTTTTAATATTCTAATGTGCAGTTAATGATTTCTTTATAATAATTCAACTTTCTTTGTTCTCAATCTTACTCCACATTTTCTTTTTACACATAATTTTCTTTTTACACATAATTATGATAGTTCTTTTAAATGTATAAACTTTTATAATAAATTTAAATTTACTATACTATTAATCATAAATTTAATATTATTAATAAATTCTTTCCTTATAATAATTCAACTTTATTTGTTCTCAATCTCACTTCACATTTTATTTTTACACATAATTATGATAGTTCTTTTAAATGTATAGACTTTTACAATAAATTTAAATTTAGTATATTATTAATCATAAATTTAATATTATTAATACATGAAAGAGTGGAATATATATTTTGATATTCAAAATAACGATAACAATAGTAATGTTAATAAAAAAATATCAATATTCATGTTTCAATATTATTAATATAATTATTAGTAGGAATGGACAAGAATAATTTAAGATCATAGCTTAGTATATGGTAAATTGATGTTTGAGACCACCTTGTTTCTTTGACAGAGATTCTCTACCCACAACAATTTGATTACTTAGTTTACATAAAATAATTCTTTGTAATAAATTGAAAATTAATAGATATTAACATGGTTGATGGGGTGGTAGGTGGGGGTCTCTGCCATCTTGATCACATATGAAATATTTTATCCTCTTATGCTTGGGGACTTGGGAGGGTTTGAAATAATGTTGTTGAAGCCTATGCTCTTTCCAAAGGCTTATTCATAGCAAAAGAGAGAAACATTTCCAAAATTGCAGTGTTCAGGGATTCTATGATGGTTATCCAAGCGATAGCTTAAAATTGTCAATCTTGAAGAAATGTTTTCAATGACATCATTTATCGAATCTTGCCTCTCATCAAAGGAGTTGAAAAATAAAAAAATTATCATATTAACAGGGACCTTAATCCTCTTGCAGAACAAATGGTTAAGTTAGGCTCTACTGTGGAGTGGTATGTTAGGCCATAGTTGAGCCCCCCCTCATTCTTTGTGCAAAAGGACGTAACGGAGTGTCTTGTCCACAGTTGTTTCTCACCCCTCACAAACTTGGTGTTTTATGTTATTGAGGTGAAGATTAATCTAGATCCATATATCTCTGGTTGTTTATGTGGTTTGTTAGCACTGGTTATGGCTCGTTCGGATTTGGTTTTTGAGAGGGATTCTTTCCCTTGATGGGAATTGGCTTTCAAGTCTCAACCTCATATCCTGGCTAATGTTTGTTCATGGGGATCCTCACCTTCTAGGAAAATGGTTCTTAAGGCATTGTTGTTTTTATCAATTAGTGGCTCCTTCCCAATGTTGGTCCCATTCACTACCACTTACATGTTTCTTTTGGTTTATCACTTCTCTTCCTCGGGTCACGGTAATGTTCATTTTCTATTTCATTTGGTCATCTCTTGATGTTGTTTCTCTCATGTGATTGTTTTTTCTAGAATTGGGTTGTGGAACCCTAGGGGGTGGACGTTTTCTGGTTTCTTCTTACAGTGGACAAAGATGGATCCTTCCTAGAATGACTTCAATAAAATCCTCAGGCGACATAAGGAGATTCCATAGGTCAATTGCTCTGTTCTCCAACAACTTTCAACTAAATTTGGGGAATTATATCTAGCTATGGTTTCCTTGACAAGGAATATGGAAGAAATGGAGACATCAATTCAACATTTGAATGCTCATGTTTTCCCCTAGCATTCCACTTCTGCGTCAATCAATCATGGCACAGATTCCCCCGGTGAAGGAGTAATGGTCAGTGTCAACAAATATTGAGGCAGAACCCATATGAACATTGAGGAAGTACCTCTCCAACAGACCACGATTAATGAATTCCAAGAATCTGCTTCTTCCTACCAGTAAATGTTTTTCAAAGTTTTGTGGTTACTAGGCTGGTTTATAAAAGATGTAATATATATAACTGATCAGGAATCCAAACCGGAGGCTTCATATTTTGATGACTTAGTGATAGAACTATGTACATTCCTTAAGCCTTTTTTTGAAATCCCTATACGACTGTTGTTTTCTTTAGCACAACCTTTTTAATATATATATATATATATATATTTAGTTCAATTTCATCTAAAAAAATGATGGTTGATCATGGTTGACTATAATTAACTCATGGTAAACCAGTGTCCCATATAAGTGACTATTCTTCACTATAGTTTATTATTACACTTGTATTTGTCACTCTAGGCATTGAAGAGAGGACAATGATGTATTAAATAAAAAATATTGACTTGTAGAAATGAAATTGATTATAAAAATCCATAATTAAGCATGGTCATGCTTTTCGTAAGAATAAGAGTGGTCATCCATGATTTCCCCATAGAAACGTTGCGGTGGGTCAAGGGTTTCTCATAGAAAACCAATTTTCACCCCTAAGATCTTCTAGAGATGGAGAGTTCCAAGGATATAAACAAGATTTGGTTTGGCCATGATGCATTATTAAGTATGGAACTTGTGCATGACCTTTTTTCACCTAGTTCACATGCCATGAACCTATCTATGATCTCCTCTAAGTTCCTTTAAGAAGAGGTAAAATCAAGGGGATGGGATACAAACACATAATGAGTGAATAGTCTAAGTGTCCTCACATTTGTGAAAACTAAGCAAAAGTCTTTTGTTATAATTTTTTTTTAGAATTGGGTGTTGGGTTAAACACAAGTGAGGTGATAAGCCTTAGCGAGAGAGTTTTGTCTCTTTTCCATGATATAGTGAGTAGATTCATTTGTTCCAACCAATAAAGTGTGGCTAAGGAAGAGTTTAAAGGAATCATAGCAAGGAGTGCAACAAGTGGCTCAAGGTAATCTATACTTGTTGTAACTCACTTTATTTAATATAGATCTATTTTCTTTCCTGTCCAAATTTGATGTAAATCGTTGATTTTTTGTTTGTGATTTAAGTTTGGTTGATCTAATAGTACTTGAAATATTATATGAGATATATTTGATGCAATTATACAATGATATTCCATAGGATTTTAGAAGGGTTACTAGCTATATTATGTGCAAATAGTAGGTGGAAGAGGCTACATAGGAGATAGATCTCAATAGAACTTCCAAAGGATAAGATTGGATAACCTTTTGGGAAAGGTAATCTATCCTCTTTATTTCTTCCTTAACTTAGTTTGAATGTATGTATTATATCTAGGTGGAGACCATAATGATCTATCCTATGGTCCATCTCCGACTACGATAAGGTTAGTGAGAGGGTTTGTCTATTTGTAGAAAAGTTTCTCTACTACACCTATCTATCTACCCAGGTGATTCCCTAGGAAAAGATAGAGTCGTCATTTCTATTATAGATAAATCAGTCTATGGATAGACAAACCCTCTCATTGACCTTATTACAGTTAGTGATAGACCATATGATAGATCATTATGGCTTCCACCTAGATCTAATGCATACATGAAACTTATTATAAGGAACTAAGAAAGAGGATAAATTACCTTTAAGAAAAGGTTGTCCAATTGTATCCTTGGAAGCACTCCTTTGAGATCCACCCCCTATGCAACTTCTTCCACCTACTACCTACACATCAAACAACCAATAACCCTTATCAAATCCTATGGCATATCAAGATACAATTGGATGAAATAGATCTCATTTAATATCTCAAGTACTATTAGATCCACCAAACTTAAATTAAAAATAGAACATCAACGATTTACCCAACATTTGGACGGGTTAATAACATAAATCTATATTAAACAAAGTGAGTTAGAACAAGTATAGATTACCTTGAGTAGCTTGTTGTACTCCTTTCTTTGAGACCTTTGAAATCATCCTTAGCCACCCTTGCTTGGTTGAAATAAATGAAGCTACTCATTGTATCATGGTAAGAAGATGATAGACCCTCTAACCTAGGATTTGAATCTCATTTGTGTTGATTACCAACACTCAATTCTATCAACAAAATGATGACAAAGAAATCCTACTTAATTTCCACTAGCAGGAGGATGCTTAGACTCTTGATACTATATGCCCATCCATCTAGATTGGTATCTTCTTATATAAACTTAGAGGATCTTAGTGATAGGTTCATGGCATGTGAACCTGGAAAAAATAGGTCATGCACAAGTTCCATGCTCAATAATGCATCATGGCCAACCCATCTTTCATTGATACCCTCACAACTCTCCACATCTATAAGATATCAAGGGTGGTCATGGTATTTATATGAGAAACCGATGAATGACCATGACTTATATATGGGGAATCCATGGAAAACAACTCTTCTTATTAAGAAAAGAGTGCCCAATCTCAATTATGGATTTTTACAAGCAATTTCTTTGGCACAACTTATGATTTCAACCTAATAACATCATTGGATTCTCTTTTGGGAATAGGGTGAAAAATAAAAGTGTAACACAGTCTTGCTAGTGTGTGAGGTTAGAAGAGGAATTTATGGCCTAAATATATTACCAAAACACATGGCAATGAGTGGCTTAAGGAAGAATCTCATAGATCAAGGAACGAGGAAATAACTGCAAACAAACATCAACCAATAATATATATAAATTGCCCTCAAGGTAGTCATACTAATGCTAATATGTATGAAAAACCATGGCCACCAACACAATACACTATTGATCCATGAAATTATATGAAATATCATGGCCACGAAAAATGTAAATGGTGGATCCATGTCATAAAAGAGATCATAGACATGAGAATGTACCATGTGGATCTATGTCAAAGTATATATCAGGAAGACATCTAACATAAATGAGAGTGTCATTGTGGTCTTCAAAGTACTTATCTAGTAGTGATATAATCCTATGTATATTGGGAAGGGGAGCATAGATAAAGAATGCCTCTACACCCAAGGTCTTCAATCCAACCCCATTGATTATACAAATCTACATCATGCGAATAAATGAGTTGATGTTGAGCATGCTAGAAATTTTCTGATTATTGGACATTGATGAATACCATTAATAAATGAAACATGACCCACCAATAATGAAAACGGACCCCAATGTTCCTACTACAATATCATGAGTGTGGAAACCATGGGATCTAATACCAATTTGTAATGTCCCCCGTCTTGCCCTCGCCAGGAACACACAACTACAAAACCAAACTGCTCTGAAACCAAATTATAACATACCCAACCATCCCAGGGCCAGACATGCTACCAAAAAAAAAACTCTGTACTCTGTCCAAACTATGATAAGCCATTGGGATATGCATGATTTGTTTGAGATCATAAACATATATTTATCTAATGCAATTTCAAACAGAGATATACATTCTGTCCATACATAGATTCAAGCAAGAGTTACAATCAACACATACATGCAACATATACAGGCAATTTTGATAACATTAGAACACATGTATAAGATACACAACATACAATTAACATGTAATTGGTACTTATATTTTTATGAGAAGACCACCGGCTGTGTGAAGACTATCCATGAACCTCCCATCCTTAGACCATGCTGCTCCAAGCTATCAACAATGGGTCACCCCTGAGAGAGGACTAAACTCTACCTAGGGTAAATGAATCCTAGGTTAGGCTAAGACTATGGATAGTTTCACAATGCAACATGAAGGATTCCCTCCAAGTAGCCTATTTACACCCACTTATCACAGACTCTCATTCCCCACATTCCTATCCCACCTCGAGAATATACACCTTCACTGTTCCACAGTCTATCGACCACTCCACTTTTCTTCCAGGGCTTTAGTAACATGTCAGATCAGGAATGATCAGATATCTTTAGCTACTATTGGATTCCCTCTAGAAGAAATCACTTCCCCAACAATCTCTCTCACCTAGATATAGTTCCTCACAGGCCTGAAAACCTGTTTCTTCAACCCATGGGCCTGAAAACCCTCCTCTTCAAACCACAGTAGAAAAATTGGGTAAGGCAAGGGACGACTCAACAATTACAGAGGTTCACGATGGCAGAGGTTCAACAATGGTGAAATAGGATGACTGCATGTTTGCTCAGTGCGTGAGTTAATGGGTGCATGGGAAGGATGGCAAGAATGGTCAGAATGGTGAGAGTGAACCCCCATAATGATTTAATTCCCCACATAAATATTCATGCATCCTGGATGACACTTGGCTCTCTAGGATCTTGTTCCTCTCCCCTTGGAGTTCGTTCCTCTCCCCCAAAGGAACTTAGGATAACAAGGTTTTATTTCCCAAACTTTAGTAATTTAGGAAATACATTATAATATTCCCTTGGGTTAAGTCCTCAACCTTAGCTCCTTTTTCCTAGCCTCTCATCCCCCTTCTCTTTCCCTTCTTAGTGGAGCTTAGTCCCCCATAAATCTTTCTTTATGGTTGGTCTACACGCAATGATGTATTTTTATTAATAATCTTCATAACTACATATACAAAAATATGCTCTATGGCCTTAGCATCTAGGTTCTCCGGCCTAATAAACACATAAGACGCCCATCTTATAAATACTTGGCTCACCAGCTTATAAAATTCATTAAACATCATTACAATTAAATAGGGGCTCAGCCTTGGGGTATTACAACACTGTTGGCTGACACATAGATCTTGTCCCTGGTGAAGCCACCCAATGTTCTATGGCAACGAGTGTGGTGTTGTTGACAACCCCAACTATTTGGAAACCATAGTTGAGATGAGGTTCTTATGGCTTCCGTTGTCAGTAATTAAATGCAACAGGGTCCCCTTCACCCACATCTATGAATGGAAGAGGCACTCCCCCTCTTTAGGATCTGTTGGTTCTTCTGGTTGAATTGTTATGGTCGCGATAGTAGTAGTGGGGTCTACGTCGATGATCTATCTCTTTTCATTATTTTCTGCATCATATTTTGAATCAGGGTTTGAATCGTCATTGATCTTGGACACCAATGACTATTTTTAGTGACATTCATCGGTGTTGTGCTAGGGGATTTTGTGGAAGTCATACCACTTCCTAGTGTCATTCTTCATCTTTCCCCTACCCTTGTTTTCTTGTGTCTTGGACTCGTTTTCGGGAGGTTGTTAGTTAGGGCCATATTTATAATGCTTTGGTTGTTACATATTTGAAGACCCGAACTCTTTTTTGTTCTAGTGCCCAAAGTTTTGCTCGATTTTGACAACATATCAATAGGCAACTCCCAGTGATGAGATTTTTATTAAATCCATTTTGGTTTGGATGTACCTATGTAGAGCCCCATGGTATTTCAAAACCAGATGTTGCTCGGAGTCTTTGATACCCAACTTGGTACACAAGGTATGGAAATTATTTGTGAACTCTGACATTGTTTGGCCCTTCTCTTTCCACAGTGTGGTCCATCTGATGTACTGGTCTTCATATTTATCAACAAGGTAATATTGTTCCTTGATCGCATCCACAAAAAATTCCCAAGTGGGCTCAACCCCATATATTCCAGATTCCTCTATGGAACTTTCATCCTAGTAAGTTTCCCACCAATGTTTGACATGAGGGAGAGCCTTGAGGAGTGCAAAGGTGATTGTTTCACCGTTGGAAAAATTTTGAACAAAGAAATAACCTTCTAGCAAATTTAACCATTTTTCTAGGGCATCCGCATCTATTTGACCTTCAAATACGGGACGATCAAAGTTAAATTGTACCTTGAAGGGAGAATTTTCTCCAAAGTGGCCACTTGATGAATATGTGTCTGTTGCTATCGAAAGGCATTGAAGGACGTGGGAAAAATTCTCCATCATTTCGTCCCTCTATTGTGCGAGAGAGTGCTCAAGAAACTTGTTAATAGAATATTTTGCTCCACCATTTTTATTTTCTTCCACAATGGAGGTTTCATGGGAATGCGAGAGCGATGGTCCTCAAGAGAGACAAGCTCGAGACCCAACTTACTATACTCGGACCTCGTCGGGCACATGCACTGAAAAAAAATCAAGAGCAACCTGCTCTGATACCTCTGATACAGATTATTTTATGAACAAAATGAAAGAAGAGATATTAAAATGAAAAACACAAATATTTCCAGAAACAGAGAAATACAACAATACATGATTTCTATTAATGAAATAAATGTAAAAAAACTGTAAAAATATAGAGTGCAAGACTTGCTAGAATTGTGGCATCTTTATCTATAAGAAGAGATGTGACGACTATGCTCATTCGTAAGAAGATGAGTACAATGAGGCTCTGAAGGATTTTTTACAATAAACATGAATTCCAAAAACCCTAGACATCCAAAAACCTAACCCTAGGAGATGAAGCACCAAAAGTCACGTGGGCCCCATTGGAGTAAGTTAGTACATCAACTTCTCGGGGTCGTAACTTTTGCATACGATCTTTGTTTTAGGCCTGTGATAGCCTGTTGGAAAGGTATTTTTGAGAAATACAGATAGTGTCGTCAAAATCTCACTTTAACTATAGTTTGACTATGGCAAGCCCAAAAAGTGTTGTTTAGGGCCTCAAAACGGCCCTAGAAGTACAAAAAGATGTATTGAGATGAAAATTGCCAAAATAGGCCAGTTGGACTAGATGGGAGGGAAGAAATATCCACTTGGATGTTGTATAGGGCTTTAAGACAACCTCGGAAGTGAAGAACCCATAATTACAAAGAAGTGTCCGCATTACAGAGAAATGTGTTGAACTAAAAACTGTCAAGATGAGCCTGTTGGAATTTGGAACAGGTGGGTGGCCACCAATATCTACATGGATCAATCAATACTTATTTGAACATGTGTCACATCTATTCATGTCACTTTTATTAATTATTTTAAATATTAAATAAATATATTAATAAGACTTTAAAATATTAAAATTAAAATTAATTTTAATATTTCAAACTCTATTAAAATTAATATTAATTTTAATATTTCAAACTCTTTTTAGTATATCTATTTAATATCTAAAATAATTAATAGAAGTGACATGAATAAATGTGACATGTGTACAAACAAGTATTGATGGCCATAATTAATAAGGACACATGACAAACTGTTTGATTTTTTAATTTTTAAAATTATGTTGTAATAATTAAGTGTAAAACGACATAAAAATTATCTATTCATAGTTAACAACTAATCACAAAATATGAATTTATATTTAGAAAATTTAAATTTATTTTGTAATTTAAAGAATAATCAATTTAATAGATAAGATTGTGGAGACTTTAGAAAACTTTATGGCGGAAAGTGAAAAAATTGCAACTTATTTAAAAGTCAAAGAACATTTACTACAAATTAATCCACTTTTCAAATTATTTTTTATAATGTAAAATTTATGTTGATTATGAATAGTAAATTTTTCTCAATAATTATGTTAATTAATATACCAAAATTTTCTAGTATACTTATGAGAGCGAACTTAGGTTTATAATATAATTAGATTTGAAAAAAAAAAAACGTTTAACCATACTATACAAATTTGAATTATTTATATAACCTCATAACTCTAGAGGAAGTAGTGAAAAATATGCATAGTTGGATAGTGAAGAGTTATGTGGTTGGTATAAAGTTTCATGGTTAAGAGTAGAAATAACTCACCAACTCCTTAATTTATTTTCTATATTTAATTACCAAGTCATTAAACTCCTAGATTCTAACATATTAACCTCATAAATTTAAGTTAAACATGATCCACTATCCACTAACTCCAACCCACTACCATAAACCCGTTAATATGTAACCCATATAACCCAAAAGAACCCTAACCGCTAATATACTAATCCCCTCACAATTCACCCACTAACCAATGCACCCTCTAACCATTAATCCACTAACTTAAACCTTCTTTTCCTTTAGGTAGTTTGGTCATGACCCTAGTTGCATCGGGTCCTTAGAATCAAGTGCATAGAATTGGCTTCGGGGAATAAACTTCCTTCTTGTCTCAAAGACTCAACTTCCTTCTATGGAGGAAATATCCTCTTAGAATAATCTATCCTTCTATGGAAATATCTCCTTAAACTAATCTATCCTTCTATGCAAATATCTCCTTAAAATAATCTAGACAAATGAAATGGATAATGCTATTTCTAGAAGAAAGCAATGGTTACTTGTTCCGATAAGCCCTGTAAATCATCCCTCCAAAGCTAGTATCCGAGATTGTAAACATCCACACTAGTATCATGGATTGTTTAATAGTTGTACTCTCACCTCAAGCAAGTAGCAAGCACCTAGATTTACCTGTCACATTACCCCTTCTCACCTAACCCAAGGTTGGTATTAAATAGATGAAGGAATCTTATCCCACTAAAGGGAGATTTATTTACCTCTCACCTCCTTATACTCTTGGGTGGGATATAATCCTTAACCCCTTACTTCCTTACAAGACAAGAAAGTACTTCATGTGTTCTAGTTTAGTTATACTTTGGAGTGTTATGGATAGGACTAATATGCCATATCTTGTATTCATCAATTTATTTATTTTAAAAATGTTTTGAAAACTTCAATTTACACTTGTGACATTGTCAATAGTTACTAACATCTAAATTTGTTCAATTCTACTTCATCTTTTAAACACATGGAGTAGCCACTCTTATTTCCATTTTGATCTTAGGCAATGCATAAGTAATACACTGTTACACGTTTTAAATGTTTCATAATTATTTTAAATTTTCACTTTGGATTACCAACAACTATTACATTAACATATTTCTAAGAAGCATGTATAAGCAAATTTGTTGCTAATTTCACTTGTTTCTTCGTTTTTCTTCATCGTTGGGTGGGGGCTTGCTTTCTTGGTACGAGGGTTCGACTATCATAGTGGTAGAAGGAGAGGGTGTGGTCCATGTCTGACCTATGTGGGCATGCCAGCCCCGGCCTGCAGCCTATAGCCGAGCCATGGTGCACTCTGCTCCCAATGTTCTTTATTCTTTTTGAAAATCCGTATAACAATTAAAAAAAACATATTTGTAATAAAAAAATGTTACATTATATTTTAAATTTTATGAATTATAATTTTATTTTGTATATTACAAAAAAATATTATTATTATGAATATTATTTTATTTTTTGAATTATCTATTTATATAGCCATATATATATGTGTGTGTGTGTTATTATTATATATATATTTTTAATTATGTGTCTGTTTCTTGTTTTTTTTTTTAAAAATCAGTTTCTTATTTTCATGTCTTTCCTATTAAAGAATTTATTTCATCTAACCCTCTAAGCTCTCTATCCCTTTTGCAAGTGAGGACTCTTATAGGTAAACAAGTGGATTGAATAGGTGGACAGGTGGTTGGAGTAGGTGTGGAGGATTACTTTCTTCTTGCATAATCTCTCCTCTTTCTGGATTATTCTTAGGGTTTATGGGTTTTCTCTTAGGGTTTAGGGTTGTTTCTAGTTTATTTCCAGGGCTTTAGAGTTAAACACTAAAGTAAATTTTATAATTCTAAGTGAGAATTTTATGTTAATAAATGATTTTTTATGAACATGTAAAAGGAGTTTCAATTTGCAAGACAATAATTTTTGTTGAATTATATTTGTACAAAGCTAAATTACTATTCAATTTCCTTATGGTGAAATTTAAACTATTTCAATCTCAATTTAAATTTCAAAGTAGTCTCACAACAAAAATTCAATATATAACATAAATCAAATTGATTAGAGGTAATTAGGGATAAACAAAATATTAAAATACCTTTCACTCTAGTTTCTTATTCCCCTTGATGCTAAGTTGTCTCATGTCCATGTCAATTGTCTGAAACTTGATTTTTCCACCCAGCCATCTAGGACTAGCCTTGTCATCTCTCTATCTCTAGGAAACCTTTGGGGGTTTCCTTTACCTCCATGCCCAAAGTCTCAAAACCAAATCCAAATCACATTCCAATGATCACATAGTCATAGTTCCAATTGATCCAAGAGAATCCAGAATGCTCAAAGAGGTCGATGAGGATCTAAAATGATAAAAAAATTGATACTCTATAATTATCTTAAAAACTACTTCATTGCGTATATCTCGGCGAGATCTTTCCAACGACACAAAAATTGCCTCAAATGGAGTTCATATGAAGAAGTTATGGTTGGTCAAAGTTTTGGTCAAATAGCTCAAAAGTCAAAGTGGGATTCCACGTGGCATGTCTATATAGGTCCCTACAAAATACAATTAATGTCAATAGGAAGACATGGAATCACGAGAGGTTGCCATGTGTCACTCATTTTTTACATTTTTAGGGGTCCATGTGGACCAATAAAAAAGTGCCACGTGTCATCCTTATGGATAATGTGGGATATGTACGATGACGTGGCAAGTATAGGTTGTAGGTGATTGGGTGGTAATGTAGGAAGACAAGTGGACTAATCAAAGTGTGCTACATGGCACTCTCTGATTGGCCAAATTTGGGTAAGGGAAAACAAAATTTGTTGTGGGTCGAAGGGAATAGAACACTTGACCTCCCATGAAATCCATGAATAGTACATAGTCTTAAGTTTATGCCTCCTACGCTTATTCCATATGGTTGGTTTGTTAAAACGAACAAACAAAATTTATTTAATATTAATTCAACGCAGCTTGAGAATAAAGGTGCTCGGTTAGGATGATTTTCGTAATTAAAACCTAGCTTCGAGCCAAAGCAAGACATGGGTTTTCATGCTAGAATGGAGCATGTTGCATGGGAGTTTGTACTCAGTTTAGATTTGTCTCGATTTATATGCAATATGTGTTCCTATGCTAGTTTTTTCTCATTTAGCATTCCATTGAGTTATTTGAGAATGGTATTAGGTGTTTATACTCGTTTTTCTCAAAATTTCGAGAGGAATATGATGGTGATGTTTATTTTATATAAAAAATGCTATGTATGAAAAGTATTATTAAAATTTGTCATGTATGATATCCATAGTCTCTCTATGCGTGCAAAAAGGGATTTTTCGGCACCAGTTTAGAACATAGTCGAGTTTATACTCATTTTTCTTAGAATTTCATGAGGAATTTAGTAATGACCTATGTTTCTAGGATTGAGTAGAATAATTGAAGAGTGACATCAAATTTGGCATTGTAAGCCCATTTACTGTAATTTTGGCATCTTGAGAATTAATAAGAGTGGTCTATTTCTCTCTATTTTGACACTCATTATTTCTACAGGTTATATTATCAGTTAATGAAGTTTATGGATAAGTAAGACATTCACGTGATATTTTTCAAATAGTCAATTCGATCTTCAATTTCCCTAATCTGGTCAGATGTTTATGTGTATTTATGAACTAATAGACATCTAAGGATTTTTGGGCTGAATTGGTATCAGAGTTTTGTTGATATTTCAGATCAAGTCTGTATAAGAAATCGTATGTTATTTTCAGATCATGTGGTATCAGGGACAGGTTTTGACGTGAATTTGCAGGTGAATGCTTACGAGGTTTAAATCTAAGCGAGGTGATGGTACACTTGAAGAATTTAATCCTGATATTGAACGTGTATTTCTAAAGAAAGAAATGGAGTATGAAGATGTTCTTTTTGAGGCAGATAAGGATTTTTGAAAATGGTTCCTTGAGATGACAATTTTGGTAAAGGAATTGTGGGAAAAACTAGAAGGACAAAGAGAATCTCCTCATCAAAATGAAGGTGGTCCAATTGAAACAATGGTAAAAGATAAAGAAGAAGGAGAAGGTGAAGAATTGATCTAACCCTGGGGTGATATTGTTACCAATTCTTCTTTGGTCTTAGGTCACTCCTTGAAGGGTCAGTTTTGAGATCATTTTTATTGACTTGATTACTTAACAAGGTGGCATTGAAATTTTTATAGGCTTGAATCCAAATTGAACCAAAACTTGTATAATCAACTTATTACATCTCATGTATCATCACTTAAAGCTTCCAATACTTAATTTGCAGAAATAAAGGAAAGCATCACAAATATGAAATGAACAAGTACACTATATAGTGCACAACACTAGATTTGAAGAGAATATGAATAAAGATCCCAAGCGACAAATATTTGTGGACGTATCCCCGGGAGGGGTGAACAACAATATATCGGTGTTTTATGTGACTATATGAAGTCGCCATGATCTTATTTTCTTTAATGAGTTTTAATGAAAAATATGTTATATGATAAAGGAATGAACACTGCGCAGTAAGGATAAGCTAATGGAATTTGCAGAATAGCACTAAATAAACGAATGTTATAGCTAGTGTTTATATAAGAATATTGTGTTACAGTAGATAAATGCTTTTCATTGAACACATGCGAATATGATGGTTAATGAAGTCCTAGTAGAATAGTTTCAATAGAGATATGGAGTGAGATGTAAGGAGTGTTTGAAGGTTAACAATGAGTAGGCTAAATTCCTCTAAGAGAAACACAACCCATCCTCGGGTTGTAGACATCTAAGTCTTGTGGCCACCCATAGAAGCCATCTTGGGTGAGACTGCGCAGTGCACTCTATGCACCGTGTTTCCCTCTAGTATCCAGAAGGGACGATGGTACAATGGTTTTGTTGGTAATATTTTAGTCAGAACCTGGGCCCCATCAATTGCATATAGTAGATGTTAGAAGAAAAAGACAAAAATCCATAAAAAGAAGAAAGGTAACAAAAAGAAAAAAAGATAGGAGAACATTATAGGTTTTGATGTAATATAATTGTTAGCATTAATAAGTGCACCATAAAAAAACCAATGTTGAAAACACTGCGTGTTGAGAAATAGTGGACAGGTACAAAATTCGAGCATGCGGTAAAAAGTTAAAACGTGAAAACTGTTAGTGTGGAAAAACTGTCATTTCTTCGTCCTGCTATAAAGTCGAAAAAAGAGGGAAATATGGATATTTGTGTTGAGAAGGATGTCGCCACCGAGAGTCGAAGCGCCGAGCAGAACCAGGTGAAACATGAGAAGTAGTTCTCAAGTGACACAAACATAGATGCAAGAGATCCCACAGTTGTGGATGTGGATGATGTTAGCACTCTGTAAATTTTTTCTGGCTGATAGACAAACGACAAAGGTAACTGTTTGAAACTACTTTAGAGCTAAAGCACTATCCTTCTCAACTCAGAGAGGGATCTCTCGTGTCACTTGATATTTCTTTGGAAATCAGTGGCTAGATTTTGGTTTGTTTTGGGGTTTTTTAATAAAGTTGCTGGCAAGGAAGGGGAGGAACACTCATGGCTATGAAGTCAAAATTCTGAAAGTGAATGAAAACAATGACCAGATGGTATAAATCTCCAGGGATAAAGGCTAAACTAGGCGATGCGTCTGAGTTATTCTTGAATTTAAATAGGGTGTAGGAAGATAAAGAAAAAAAATAACTTCATCAGAGCATTACTAAAATGAATTCTGAATTTGTTAAGAATAAATACACACAATTTAAACTGCTTAATCCAAGAGCATCATAAGACGAATTATGGGCCTTTAACTATCCAATTTAAACAGAATAAAGTGTAAATGGAATAACAGATCAGAGAAAATACATACGATGAAGGAAGACAAAGATCATATCACCACCACTAGAATATTTTCATAGAGACTTCAAAAGCTTCTGCATATATATTCAATTCAACTTCAGAGAATTACAATGGAGTTCGAAACAACCAAAATGGTTCTCTTGCACTTCTACCAACATTAATTCAATCAAATTCCCCAACATTTATACAATTTGATTACAATTACTTAAACCAAAATGTTTCATCTTCTAAAACTAATTATAGTAATTTCAACTAACAGTCTTGGTATATGAACCGATTTACAATGATTACTCAAAAGAAATTTCAAAACTAGGAATGGATTCCTCTGACTGCTCAGCTTCCTTTATGACATCTGGCTTGTCCTGATCCTATGTCAAACTTGCTAGTTTGGTGACACCTAGGGTCACTTACTGGTCATGGGAAAACTACATTTCGTCTTGCCCAACCACATGATTTCCTTCCATTGTGAGTCAGAATGAATCTTTTAGTCCATCATCTCCTTAATCAAAATATCTAGATCAATACATGTGGCATAGGACATAATTGGTGGGCCAATCTTCATTGTTTTAAATTGATTCAAAATTTCAAAGTTTGTGGCCAAATAGTCTACAAGACTCGGGCCTTTGAGACTTTCCTCCATAGCTTCAAATTTGGAATGGTCCATCCTACACTGAATGAGGAGATAATTTTATTCTTGTATAATGAACCTTTTCCATCTCAAAATGGTGGGATTCCCTTGAAAAACAATTTTTCAAATGCGTCTTTAAACTCCTGTATACTGTGCTCCATTTGCATAGCTTTGTTCTGAACCGATTTGAGCAAGTTGTTTTTGGCGATGATTCTCCTAGCCTAGATGATCAATGAAGTTTTGTATTTTACCCCAATAGTTTGAATATCAACAGTGGGCACAAAATTCAGAAAATCAATAGCGTTCTGGGCCCATTTTGAAGGTTTCTTGGCTAATATTTCATTAACAACAGTATACCTTCTTCGGGATGTGGTAGCCACGCTGTCTTTTTCATTTATAAAATTCAGATAAACCCTAAACTTAGTAGTCTCTACAACAATAGCATCCCACATCACATGTTTGGCTCCTTGCAATAATGTTTTACCTTTTAACCTCGTCCTCAACTTGCTTACTCTCGCTTGCAAATCTTGATTTTCCCGTTGGAGTGGAGCCATCTTTTCATCTTTTATTTTCATCTCTTGTTTAAGCTTTTCCAAGGCTTCCTTAAGGCTTTTGATATCCCCCGTTTGTAATATCACTTGGGACATGGATTGAACCAATCCATCAGTTCTTGATCTAGCTTCTGCATTAGCAAGTACAATGAATTCCATATTTGACGTTGCTACATGTCCTTGTAACCAATTTTCTTTCTCCTTTTCCAACTGTAACACTTTAGCTTTGTAATTTAGTGCTTCTTATCTGAATGTTTCCTTATCTTTCTCTAGAGCATCTATATTTGTTGTATGCGGATGTTCATTAGTGGACATCTTTATCTTCCTCTTCATACCTTGGATTATCTTCTTCAGACTCCAATATTTTGGCCTGTGTTTTCCAGGATTTGTTGGATGCTTTATCCTATTTCAATTGCCCATCTAGTTTGAGCGTATGTGTTGTCAATATTGAAACTTTCAAACTTAAACTTAGATAGTATGAGTATAGCATGTCACTAACGTTTATGTGAAACTTCACTTTTTCTGGGCACCAATATTCTCATAGTGCATCTTGATTTCAAACACTTTATCATCATCTGCTCTTGCTATATTAAACATCTTTCTTTCCACATCTCCGACTCAAAACAAGGACGTCTTGTGCTGGGAGATCTTCTCTACTTTGGGAAATAGGTCTCTTATCTCAATATTGTCCATACTTCCTTTTACAACACATTACTTCATGAAGTCTTCTTTGGATTGATATACTGCCCCATCTGTCTTGCTAAATATGTGTTTCTTTCTGTTGAAAACCCTTGTGCTTCTTTCACTTTGTGGCATGCTTCCTGTACCTTCTTATTCGTTCTTGGTTTCACCTTCCACCATCTCCATGCTCATTTTCTCTTTAAGTTCTTCTTCTTCTAGGTCAACCACTTGAGAGGGTGGTGTAATTTTCATCTTCTTGGGAATATCTTGTTGACTACTGGCACCCAGGGCCTCTGAACCGTTCCTCTTATTATAAATACTCATATTTGGGGCTTTAACAATCAATCCTAGACAATATTTTTGTGTCTGGATATCCTGAGGGCCAGAATCAATTGGTTTTATCCGATCATGCTCCAAAGTGACCTCCATATCTGTACATATTTCCAGATTAGCCATTTTATCAAATCCTTCAACATGCTCGTGCTCATAGGGGCCCAATTTGTTCATCATCCTTATTTTTGATATGGTCTTATGCGGGTCATATTTCCTTCCTTGTAATTGTGTAAACCCGAATTCATTGAATTTGTCTTGGATATGAGGTAAACATGATTTGTTTTTTACCACAAAGGGTCCTACCATGAAAGGAAATTGTAAGTTATATGCCTTGTGTGATTTCAAAAAGTGATCTGTTTCTGAAATGATCCTTTGTTTGATGAACTCTAAAGAAAAAATTCCAAGAGTCAAAAAGACTGGTAAAATATAAGGTCCTTATTGATATCCATACACCCATATCATAGTAGATTGTATGAACACCATCCAATCTCCTACTTTGCTCTCTAAATTTGGTTGTAGAAAACTTTTCATTTCTTCCAGAACCCTTGGTAAGTCTAAGATGAAGATAAGACTGTACACCCTAGACATGATCTTATTGATGAAAATAAGCATGGTGATCCTTTTACATTCAGTTGAGATGAAAACAGTTTCTGGGAATTCGGTCTTGCTCAATTCCAGGAACATCCTCAGCAAATGCGTGTAGTATCTGAAGTGTCTCAATGAACCGAAATTGACTACCTGTCGATGCATATTATCAACGATGAATATCTCAAAACTAATACAGATTGATTGACAAGACTCTGACACAAAAAAGGTTAACAGGAAACCTAACATGACTTCTACTATGAACTTGTTGTTGTCTAACCCTAAAATTTGTCTAAGCAGGGAACAAGCCCACTAGACCTCAATGATTATAACGTTCACATTGATAGGTAATGATAGACTTTTCAAATGGTGTTCAAGTTTGACAATGGTTTGCAGAAAGGGAGTTTTTAATTCTGAAGGGAATTCTCCGTAAACTATGATCATATTCTCTTCATCAAAGGGCTCTGATGCTACATAAGAGCACTCTGATACACTGAGGGTATGTCAAAGTGACGGGTTGTCTATTTCACATAAAACCTCTGACCCTAATTTATTTAAAATTACTCTTTCCTCCTATGAATATTGCTCGACACAAGAGCTTATGGAGGCACACGAGGAAAGGAAAGACTACTTCTATGACATAAGGGGTAATGGAGGCTTGAGTTGTTCTGAGAAAAGGAATCTGTTTCCCAACACTGTCTAAAAAATTCAATCTGGACACAGAAATGGGCGAGACTATTATCTCTGTGTCAAAAACAATGGAGTCCCTGTCAATTAAGGCTTCTTCTCTAGAGGCGATGTCTTGTTCATTCACGGATAAAATGACAGGATTAGTGGCCATTATGAAAAATACATGTTAAGCGATGAAGAAAACATGAATCTGATCCAACTTTGAGCATGAGTTTCAAATGGATGGTTTGTGCCAAATTTTGAATGTTTGAATGTTTCAAAGTATCATAAAATAATGCAGGGGATCCTCCTTTTATATCCGCCTATAGACATTGGGTATTGGATAAAACAATTTTAGGTAGACTTATTTTCATCCCGATGTACCTGTAGAAGCACCACATTTCCACGAATGAAACCATGGTAGTTTTCCCCAGCTCACCTTCGAATGATTAATCCTTGCGCTACTTCAATCTTCGATATGAGTTTCAGCCGTCGATTTGGATCGCTCTAAGATCTACGGTCCACCATGCCCCAACAAATTTTGATATCGGGTATTGGAGAAAGTGGATTTTATGTATACCTCTTTGCGCCATGCGTCCATGAGAGAAACCATGGTAGTTTTCCCCGACCCGCCTTCGAGTAATTATCTTCCACGTTGCTTCATTCCCTGATATGTCCCTTAGTCGTTGATCCGGGCTGCTTGATATCGATGGTCTGCTGAATCCTACCTTTCACGCCTCCTCTATATTTTTCCACATGCCACCATATAAGACCTTATCCTCCAAACTATCACACTTCCATAGCGATGTGGCTTTTTGCTAAATCTATGAAACTCGGATCCTGATATGAAAATTGTTATGATGATAACATAGGCTCCAACTGGGGATGCTATCCTCCTTGTGAGGTAGCAAAGAACTGAAGACCAAGTGCCTACCCATTAGGATGTGGTCTATTAGTGTGATATGAATCTGCTGATCTTTATTCAAAAAAACTTAAAATCTTTCCAGCATAGCTTCAAGGCCTTCACCTCTGGCTTCAACTATGCTGCTTTTATTCCAACTTTTCATGCACAAAAAAAAACACAAAACGACTATATAAAATGAATGGCGGGGTGATGATTTTTCAAAAAATGTAATGCTTGAGGAACCTTCCATTCATAGGCCCTCCTCCAATGAGTTCTCCATTACTCTCCTGTAACAAATAGGTGTTTCTCCCATGATAAGCTGGGATTTTGAACAGATCCAACCATAGGTTATCAAATTTCCCATGTTTTCCCTTATCTTCATTTATGGCATCCCATTTTAGTACCTAGTCTCCTGGTTCAAATTCATCCACCTTGGTATGCTTGTCAAAATCCTCTTTGATCCTGTCTTGGCATAGTTGGGCGTTATGAAAGGCCTTTTCTCTAGTTTTTTGTACGCTGATGAGCTCATCATCTCTTCTCTTACTAGCGTTTGTTTCCACCTCTTTCTCCTGTAACAAATTCATTACTGAAAACCCTAATACATTAGGAAAAATTTCTTCAGTGCCATATACAATTTGGAAAGGGAATGTGGAAATGGATCTCTTTGGGGATATTTTGTCAGCCCATAGCGCGTGGATGAGATTTTTGTGCCATGTATTTTTATTCTCTTGCAACAATTTTTTGACGATTCTGACCAAGATTTTATTCGAAGACTCAGCCAACCCATTCCCTTGAGGGTAATATGACATGGAATGACCAAAGGTGATGTTGTAATCACTACATAATTTCTCCAATTTCTTAGACTTGAAAGTTGTTGCATTGTCTGTTATTATTTTGATCGAGCATCTGAATCTGGAGAGAATATTATCTTCTAGGAATCGAATGATGACATCATCTGTAGCCTGTTTGGTGGGGACTGCCTCAATCCACTTAGTGAAATAATCAATCATTGTCAGGATCCATTTGTGTTGGGTAGAATATTGTGGGTGGATCTCGCCTACAAAATCAAGGCCCCACTGTCTGAAAGGAGCTTCCACTGAAATGGGTTTTAAAGGTAGAGCCTGCAATTTTCCTTTCCCATCAAAAATTTGACATTCATAGCACTTTGAGACTTCTTTATAAACATCAGGAAATATGTTAGGCCAATAAAATCCAGCCCTTATAATTTTATGCATGGTTATCTTCCAATAATTATGACCTCCACAGTCACCTTTATGGAATTCTCTGATGGTTTTCTCTCCTTCTTCCTCTATTAAACAACTCAATAAAATCCCCCCTAGATCTTTCCAATATAGTAATTCATTTACTATACAAAAATTTTCTTCCTTAAATTTCAAGAATTTGGACTTTGTCTTACTAAATTCAGGAGGAGCCTGCAAATTCTATAGCACAAAGATGATATCTTCATACCATGCAAAGTCAATAAATTTTTGGGATATTGGTGGAGTCTCCCTTTCTTCTTCTGTAACTTCTGACAGGCTTGCTGTGAAATTTATCCCTAAAATTTCACAATTCGTCTATGCCATCAAAATTTCCATCCCTTGGCCTTTGATAAACTTCTTGGGATTGATTTCAAGATCATATTCTAATAGCACTACAATCCATTTTCCCCTCTTTCCTTCAGGATCAAGCTGTGTTAATATGTCTTTCACTGAGATGCTGGGAACATAAGCAGTGGTATGCGAATGTAGGATGTAAAACCTGAATTCTTTAAATGCCTTGACTAAAGCACACGCTTGCTTCTCCATTATGTCATATTTCAAAGGGGAATATCTTAATCTATAATATGTTATGGGCTTCTCAAAACCCTAGTCATCTTTCTGGAGTAGCACACCTACAATTGTGTGTTCTAAGGCAAAATAGAATAGTATGAAGTATTTATCAAAATTGGGACTAGCCAATACATGAGCCTTTGTTAATGCTACTTTTATGTCTTAAACATATTTTCTAGCCTCGGGGATCCACTTGATTTCATTTCCCTTCTTTAGAATATTGGTAGTATGTTTTATGATTTTGACCAAATTAGGAATGCATCTCCTTAAGAAGATCACTTTGTCTAGGAAAGATTGTACCTCCTTTTTGCTTCTGGGTATGCTAATTTTCAAGATCCCCTCAAATATGCTAGGGTCTACCTTTATCCCTTCTTTCAAAATGATGTGACCCAACAACTTTCCTTCTTCCATGGAGAAATTTGAATTTTTAGGATTCAAAGAGATCCCAAACTTTCTGCATTTTTGAAACGCCCTTTTGAGATGTTTGAGATGTTCTTTGTTAAGAACCAAATATCAATATAGCATAAAAAATCCTAAGAAAGAGTACTCAACGCCTTGAAAAAGAGATAATTTCAGATAATAAGCCTCTTTGAGGGGGCAACCTCCTTTTACCCCACTTAAATGTTCAAGTACAAGATGATTCAAAATGAAAATGTC
>JZKD02S1773525.1:175095-190686 GCA_000966675.3 Picea glauca
ACTAATCCAAAACTAGTCATGGTTGAGACAAGCAGTTGATGAGTTGGCACATACATGAGGTCTATAGTTGATGATGTTGGTACATATTGATGATTCATTGTTGATGAGTAGTTGAAACATGATTGGTATATAGTTGGTACATGGTTGGATGCACTTGTTTATGGTACATGTTAATTACAGGTTGTTTGGCACAGGTTGGTGCATGGATGATGCTCTTGTTTATGGTACAGATTGATATCTATTGAGGATTGTTACCTCATCTCAGTTGGTTCTGAGAATGTAAGCTAAGTCTTACATATAGAGATGGTTCTCTTGTAGAGTTGTACTCTATTCAGTTGTTGCTGAAAAACCCCCAGATTGAAGTCCATAATAAAAAGAAAAATTGTACATACATCTTGTGTTCCTTGTGTTCCCTGTGGAGATCATTTGTTGATGATATATTTATGATATATGTTGCTGATATGTATTCACATATAACTAATTATTAATGAAAACAATGAGTAATGAGTAAATGTCGAATGCTAAATAATGATTTTTGTGTAAGAGGGAAGTTTTGGGAAAAAGACCCCCACACTCATTCACCCCCCCCCCCCCCCCCCTCTAAGGGTGGTAGGTGTGTCCAACAAAAAATATCCAAGGGAGTGAAGGCCAATGATGATACGGTGGGAGGAGTAGATAACATCAAATACTCTGATCATGACGTAGAAGACACATTGAAATTCCCATATTTGTCATCACAAAACTATTTGTAGAGAAGGGGAGAAGGCCCATCAGGCATGCCACTATTGGAGCCTATGTAGTGGATCCTAAGGATCTACAACACAAGAATAATGGATTTACTGGATATACCGCACTTCGAGCGCGATAAACACATCAATGGATACGTGAAACAACTCCTAGAAAGGGTGCATGGAGGAATTTTATGGATGGATAGGCCGATACCTATCAACATGGATTTGATCATAGAAATTATAGGGATACCCATGAATGGGGAGAAGCCAAAGCAATACTTAGAGGAAAAAACAAAATCAAAATCTATCTCTGACGAAATAAAGGAAAAGTATGGCACATAGAGAGGTAATAGGGGAATCAGGGTCAGCGACATCAACGATATTGCAATGAGGTTTGCGACAAGGATGTTAGGTTGAAAATTAATGAGCAACTACAGAAAGGAGGAAGTACCTGCAGTATTGGCAGTAGCTGCAACGCAGTGTGCGAAGGGGATATGGATGAGATGGGCCCCTTATCTACTTAACTCATTCTTGGAGGATTGAAAGGACATGCATGATTGAGGCTCTAAGTTCCACTATGTGTGGTTACTCATCCTCATTGTGTTAGTAGGATGGAAAGAACCAACATACAGTTTGTTCCTACAGAGGATAAGAAAGTGTAGCTCAACCCACTACAGGTCGCTTCGAAGCACAACAGGCCCAAAGGAAAATAAAATAAACAATGATGTATTTTCTTTGTAGTTGATGGAGATCCAGAACAATTTGGTAGACACATGGAGGATTTCCCCAGAACAATCTCTCTATGGCTAGGGTAAAGCACAACAGACATGTATGACTATAGAAATCAACTCAATTCCAACATATGCTATATAAAATGATGTGCAAAGAGATAGGAAAGAGGCCTACCTTATCCAAACGTTTGATGATGTCCACCATTGAGTACTTTGACCCAAAGATTTATACCTACAACAAGTTCTCAACAAACAAGAAAAGAAAGAATATAGTGATAATATAAAAGGTTAGCACATTAGATAACATAATCCAATAATAAACATAACAAACATGCCCATGGATGATAATCATATATTTGCACGATATCAATTGGATGGGAAAAGAGTATTTCTATTAATAAATGATCAACATAAGTGAAAACATTACATACTTCTGTGTCAGCACGGTTCAGAACCAAGAAACCAAGTTCCTTCCAGTTGGGCCTCCACCACTTCAATCCTCCACCAAAGGCAAGCTCATAGAAGGGAGAAAATGAGGTTCTCCATCAATAAGGGAAGAGCTTGGGGGCTAAACACCGTGTTTAGACTTAAAGGACAAAGGGATGCAAACTCAATATGAAGTAATAATTTCTCTAGAGTAAATTTGCTCTCAAAGTTGAATTCTCTCTCCTTTTTCCATAGCTCGGAATTGGTTTCTTTATAGCCTTTAGAATGCAACTGAAGGGCCAAGGAAGAACGTTTCCATTAAATGGAAGGTGAAGGATCAGAGATCTCCTATCGTGAAATGGAAACTCGACATTTAATTTTGATTTTCTGGCACAAATCCCGATGTACATGGGTTGTAGTGGAGCAGCCAGCGTATACACATGTTGTATAGCTTGCAAGGTGCGTACAAGTGGAAAATATTTATTTTTGTCTTTAGATTCATAAATTAGGGAAAGTAAGTATGCATGGGGAAATGGAGTAAGGCCCTCTCTGCAAGATTTCATAGGGTGAGGCACTCTCTGCAAGATTTCATAGGGTGAGGCAAATCTTTCTCTAACATATGCCCCCTAATGTGTGAGGTTAGAGGAGTATCTGCGATGGCTGAAATACATTATAAATAACCTAGAAGTGGAGTTGTAGAGAACCAGTTGGATGAACTCAATTGCTCATTACATTCTGCACTGACTTTGCATACATGGCTGCCAAAAATACACTACAGATCCATGTGAAAAATATACCAAATAAGTGTTTGTGGTCATGAATAGGCAAATACAAATGCGGTTACATGACAATAGTTGTCATAGTCATGAAAAAGGCCCAGTAGAAACAGTCTCAAAACCAATATGAAGATATATGTATATCATGGAGTACAATATGATCTCCCATGATCACTAAAGTCATATAGGTACTGGTCCAATGAAAAGGAAGCAACAGTTTAGGAAAGCTGCAGCCACATGTCATGTCTTCAAGTATTCTACACAATCGACCAATGGTGAAAGTCTACATCATGTGAATAAAGGAGTTTAGGTCGAACATAATGAGACGTTGTTTGATTACCAGTCATTGATGTATATTTTTAACAAATGCAAGACAAACTACCGATAATGAAAGTAGGTATCAAGGAACTGAGTACATTCTTACAAGTGCGAATAGAGGATTCGGTGTCGAACACCTGAAGAATCCATCAATCAGGAGACATTGATGTATTCCCAACGATGGTGAGAGAGCCTGCTACTAATGATTGGAAGCCTCAAGGTACTCATAAGACTCTAGGTCCCGTTTCCAAAATAAATGTGCTGAATTCGATGGAAAGAGACCCGCTTGAAAGGAGATAATTAAGGCATCTCTCATTAGTCAGCACAAGGTATAAAGCAGGAGCTTCATGATTGGGTGGAAATCAAGCAAAGAACATGTTCACAAAACAACGACCCTTTGAGTTTTTCGTGTGTGCCAAGTGAAAGTTGTACATGAAAAAGAACCTCTGAATAGAAGCCAATGATGAAAACCATTGACAAATGTGAGGAAACCACTAATAAGGCTAATGTAATCCAAGACACTACACAAATCCCAATGTGTGAATAGATGTCTTTCCATCGAACAAAAGGGAAACCACCCAGTCAATGACCAATGATGAAATGTCGATTGTTGGGTTCAAGGTTACCTACCGATGATGGAAGTAGGGCCAGGGTGCATGATAGGACTAAAGTGTCATGTGATTCTTAGACAAAATGAGGGTATGGATGACATGCAAAGTCAAGAGTTCTAAGGAGTGGCCGACACAGGTTGATAGACTTCCTTTGAACAAGAGCATGAGACATATGGAGGACTTCGACAACATAGACCTGATGATAAAATCATGAGATGCATGAGGCATCAATGAAGTTCTCTGTAGGGACTGGAAGAGTAACCAGTCGGTAGATAAGACTCAGTAATGAGCTCATCTTCCTAAGGTCATGCTAATCCTAAAATTATGATGACGAATGGACTCAATAACTTTGTGATTTGTTCAAAGGTGACATGAGTGCTGCTGATATAATATAATAATCCCTTCCCGCCCGTTTTTTTTTTTTTTTCATAGACAAATGAATGCTATGATACAAAGGAGGACATGAGTGTTGCAAGTAAGAAAAACTAGTTCCAGCATTGGAACATACCTATGCTCAATGCAGGGAAGTGCATGCGGGAGATGGGCACTCCGGGGAATGTTCTATACTAGGTATAGGGTGTCAAATTGTGAAGGATATAAACAAGGCTCTTCTTGGTTGAGGATGCAAAACTGTTGAGGAAAGCGATTTATAACGCAAAGTGAGAACTGACTATAGGCTCAATACTGCAAGCAAAGGCATGAGATGCGATCACAACTTAATGCCCAAAAATGTCCTTTTTTATGTCTTTTAGTCTACTTGGTGTAAAAAAGGGGTAAACTTGTGCCAAATATACGTCTTTTCAAAGCCAATTTTTGAGTGTGAAAAAGACAAGTTCACTCGGCGATATATTCACTTTTTGATAACAATTCAGAAAACAGATTAACTAAGACTCATGATCTTTCAAGTCCACTTTAATGAGTGTGAAAGGGACAAATCACTCATCAATATTTTCACGTTTTTAGAGGAGTTGGAAAAGGGATTAAATTAAAATCGTTGATGCTATTCTAATCAACATGTAAAGTTTGAGGCCAAGGCTCCCATATCGGGCTTATGTGGAACATCAGTATATTACGAATAGCCGACATAAGCTTGGGGAAACCCATAGCTCTCCAAGTCGAGGAGGATAAAGCAATAAATGAGTATATAGTCTCCATGATAGATCAAAGAATGTCTCTTAATGGAAAAGACATGGGTGGGGGCATTGGATACCCCAGAGGATTATCCCAGTCAAAAGTGATCTCCTCAAAACCAGGAGGGAGAGGACCTGGTGAAAGGAAAACTCTCTCTTGTTCAAAAGGTGCAGTATCTAGAATGCTGATGACATGATCGAAGGATTCACCAATATACAGAAGGAGAGTAGGACTGACTAGAGATTTGACTGGTGTGACCACTTATTCAATTCTAGGTTGAAGAGGATGCATGTCAACAGGGATAGGGGACACATCAACCTCAACAATGGGGGTGAGGTAAAGAGGATATTGCAGTGGTGTTACCACCATGTCAATCAAGGGGGGAGAAGTGTGAGGAGAAACCACAGATGCCTCATAATTCAAAGGGCCCTTGGGTGAGCCCCACACTTATGGTATCCCAATGATAACCTTACACAGACAAGTAAGGTGATTCCCTTCGCAAGTCCTGCAAAGGAATTTAGGGTTACGTCTGAGACATCTATGCTTCTTGATGTCTCCAACATCGTCCACAACGACTGGTGATATACTCTCAACATGATAGGAAGAGGTGGGGGATTCATATCCTACATGACGTACAAAGGCTTGAGATGCAACATTGATAGGACTCGTGGTGATTAGAGTGGTGCCCCCAGCATGATTAGTAGCGATCGGGTATGGGTTGTCAACAAAACTTGCAAGAGTAGTTGACTCATCTCCAATATTGCTGGAAGAGGTTGGAGATGGAGCTCCAGTATGACTAACAGTGACTGGGTTAGTGGTAGGATGAGGCATTTGATTCCAAGGTCCAGGGAAATATTAACTTTGAAACATCGCAGGCCAGGAGTGATCCTGGTTTACCCCCTGTCCTTGTCCGGGAAGGTAGTATCCTCCATTTAATTGATTCAGAGAAGTATGAATGGGCATCATCACTTAAGTCTACAAGGAGACAGAAGTATGATAGGGAATATGGGAGTGATGATATATGTTGCCCCCTTGTGAGGGGTTTCCATAAAGAGGATAGCCCGAACCATAAAATTGATTCTCCCCATGAGAGACACCCGGGGATATATGAGGACTCACCAGGGAGAAAGTGTTCAAAGGAACTAACATGGATGACAAAGGATACATGGATGGGGTGTAATAAGTAGAATAAGTACCCATATGAATATTGGTTCTTGAAAGAGCATAAATATGATTGGATCCATAAGAGGGGAGGTTCCAACTTCCGACCACGAAAGAGGGTTGAGGGACATGACTCATATCAAACAAAGACATAGGCATCAAGGCCATCGTGCCCACAAATATAATGCTAGGATTCATATAAGTGGACCAGGGAGGGGATTGCATGGGTGGAGGCATATCAACAGAAAACTGTCTAGGGACCCAAGGTGCAGACTGAGTATCATAGTTTTGCATACCATTATAAGATACAAGAGGATTCATCCCCATGAATTGAGTAGGCTTCATGGGCTAGGTAGCGGTAAATGAGGGAGCCAAAGGGACTCCGTTATCCATGATGAAGAGAACTCAAAAAAGACTCTTAAGGCCAACTAGTAAGGAAAGAGTACACCAAAATTCAAACGACCAATATGCATGCAAACAGGGTAAAGTGGTTGAGTGTCCTCCCTCCCTAAAGAAGACATGTCTCACCCAAGAGGGGCTCGAGAATCCCTGCTAAATATTAGAGGTAACATAATTAGTTATAGGGGCCCTCATGGGATTAACAACCAGTCATTCAGAGCCCCCCGAAGAGGTAATAATCCATAAAGGTTGTGTGTTGTCTAACCCCTATCTGACCCAGGGTACTTGCAGAATAACCCCTACAAGTAACCTATGAGATACCTAAGTCTAGAAATTAATAAACCATTGTGTAACTGATGCATAGGCGAACAATCATAAGTCCAGATCACTGTATGGGCAGGGTAGAAAAGCCCGAAACCTTGAAAGAACCACCTCTCACGGAGGTATGGGCACTAGCAAGATCCCCAAATATGAATAAATCCATAGAAATATCTCTGACACTAGGCGAGTATCCAGGGGATATCCCTTGAACCAACTTCGTGACCTCGTGATTAACTCCTGTGTGAGCGCAACCTCCTGACATTACCAATTACGCAATGGATTTCTCCACTCCTTGACTCAGACACATATGTTGATTTAGTTTCCTTGGATAAGTTTACTCACAAAATCCTATTCCAAGGCACTAAATCCTAGACTAGTTTGTGCACCCTAGAAAATAAAATCGCTACTAATGAGTTTTAAATTATAGCGTTGATTTTATGGTCATGATTACTCAAAAAGGTGTATGGTGATGAAATTAATGATGTTATGACTCTGCAAGGAAAGTAAATATGAAAGTAATGCAAAGTCCTAACTTGAACTTTTGATGAATGATATGCTCCTAAAAACAATGCAATTTTCCAATTCAAATTTGTGATTCAGAAGTAAAGATGTAATCTTTCACTATATGCACTAAGCTAATGATAGAGATTCACAGACAAAAATGCCAAGAAATGAAAAATGCCTATTTGTTTTTGTATTTTCAATATATCAAAACTGAACATGCATGGACTAAAAAGTAACTTGATATATATGGCCCTACTGTGTACAAAAGAGAGATAACTCAAGAAGGATATCAAGAGACAAAGCACCCAACCCAATGACCAAAGACAAAAAAAATGAAAAGATGAAGAGAAATATATCGCCCATAAATTCAACAAAAAGAGGGTTTCATGTCATCCCACATGCACTCAACAGGCACTACAGGCAAATCCCACCCAACAAACACCAGACCAAGCAAACAAGCAAGGAAAAAGGGTGTATGTGATTGTTTGGGAAAACAGAGCGTATATACGCATCTTGCAGTGAGACAACCCGCGTGTGTACGTGACCGTCAGGAAAAAAGGCACGTATATTGTTTGAAAAAAGGCCAGGCAAGGGAAAAAGGCTGAAAAATCAAACCCAGAGTGAACAAGAGTTGTCAAAAAATGATGTGACAAGAGCCACAATAAAAACAAGAGAAATCTAAGGAGAAAATTTCTTCAAACCCTAAGAAAGAAGATAATCCCCAGTGGAGTCACCATTTATGTTACGAGGAAAATCTTTCTATGGCTAGGGTAAACCACAACAGATAGATATGACTGCAGAAATCAACTCATTTCCAACATATGCTATATAAACTAATGTGCAAAGAGATAGGAAAGAGTCCTACCTCATCCAAACGTTTGATGATGTTCACCGTTGAGCACTTCGGCCCAAAGATTTATACCCGCGACAATTTCTCAACAAACAAGCAGAGAAAGCATATAGTGATAATATAAAATGTTAGCACATTATATAGAATAATCCAGTAATAAACATAACAAACATGCCCATGGATAATAATCATATATTTGCACTATATCAATTGGACGAGAAAAGAGTATTTCTATTAATAAATGATTAATAGAAGTGAAAGCATTACAGACTTCCGTGTCGGCACGGTTCAGAACCAAGAAACCGAGTTCCTTCCACTTGGGCCTCCACCACTTCAATCCTCCACCAAAGGCAAGCTCATAAAAGGGCGAAAATGAGGTTCTCCATCAATAAGGGAAGATCTTGGGGGCTAAACAATGTGTTCATACTTAAAGGACAAAGGGATGTAGACTCAATATGAAGTAATAATTTCTCCAGAGTAACTTTGCTCTCAAAGTTGAATTCTCTCTCCTTTTTCCATAGCTCAGAATTGGCTTCTTTATAGCCTTCAAAATGAAACTGAAGGGTTGAGTCAGAATGTTTCCAGTATATGGAAGGCTAAGGATCAAAGATATCCTATCGTGACATTGAACCTTGACATTTGATTTTGATTTTCTGGCACAAATCCCAATGTACGCAGGTTGTAGTGGAGCATCTAGCATATACGCATGCTATATAGATTGCAAGGCACGTACAAGTGGAAAAATATTTATTTTTGTCTATAGATTCATTAATCAGGGAATGTAAGTTTGCATGGGGAAATGGATTAGGGCCCTCTCTGCAAGATTGCATATGGTGAGGAAAATCTTAGTCTAACAATAAACACATCAAGGGATGCATGAAACAACTCCTAGAAAGGGTGGATGGAGGAATTTTATGGATGGATAGGCCGATGCCTATCAACATGGATTTGATTGCAACAATCATAGGGCTACCCACAGACGGGGAGAAGCCAATAGTACTTAGAGGAAAAAACAAAATCAAAATCCATCTTCGACAAAATCAAGGCAAAGTATGGCACGGAAAGAGGTAATAGGGTTATCATGGTCAGTGACATAAATGATATTGCAACGAGGTTTGCGACGAGGATGTTAGGTTGAAACTTAATGAACAAGTGTATAAAGGAGGAAGTACCTACAAGAGTGGTAGCAACTGCAGTGCAGTGTGCGAAGGGGAGCTCGATGAGGTGGACCCTTATCTACTTAACTCATTCTTGGAGGATTGCAAGGACATGCATGATTGAGTCTCTGAGTTCCACTATGTGTGGTTACTAATCCTCATTATGTTAGTAGGATGGAAAGAACCAACATACATTCGGTTCCTGCAGAGGATAAGAAAGTGTGGCACAACACGCTACATGTCGCTTCGAATCATAGCAGGCCGAAAGAAAAATAAAATAAACAATGATGTATTCACTCTGTACTCGATGGAGATCCATAATAGGTTGGCAGACACATGGAGAATTTCCTCAAAAACTATCCAGGAGTTTGGACAGATAGAAAATTTTGAATCATTACACCATAGCATGTGGCTATAGGAAAAGAGGTATCCAACCAAGGAGTGGGTACATTTGAGTTACTGCATGATGACACAATAAATCCAGATGGAGGACAAGGAGTGGAATGAGGAGTGGAAAGTGCCAATGATCCCAAAATAAATGCCAACAATACAAACTCAGATGTAGGGTAGAAAATTCTCCACGCAACAAATAGGCTAGAATGTCGCTAGTAAAAATAATAAGACGACATAGGATCCGATGGGGACAAGCAACCCCATTCAAACTAAAAGAAGGACATAGAAGAAATCACTGTGTGGTTCCACATGGGATCCGGTGTGCCCATAGTAGGTGCACGAAGAAGAAATAGGAACAAAGACATAGGAGAAACCTATGGAGGAAGAAATTGGTAGGATGCAGACATGGATACATATATTCCAGAGGCATCTGAGCCATCAGACACCCAAAATAAGAGAACAAGGGAGCAAGCAAGTGGCTCCAGAAAGAAGGTGAAGGCCTACATAAAACCAATGGAAACATCACTAACAATAGATGATGTGGAGCTGATAGCCACAATAGTTGAAGATCGAATATCATAATTATGGGAGAATTCCAAGTATCAAGGGCGTGGATTCTAGAGAAAATACAGGAAGTGAAAACTGCGATGGAGTAGTTGAAGATCAGGGCATAGTAGCAACAAAAAGATAAACCAATGCAGACTAGAGAAGGAACACCTGTTGGAGAGACAATGCATATCACGACGCAGGGGAGTGTAAACTTCATCATAACACATGATATGTTATTTATTGATGAGGAGACAAAACATAAGCCCTTAAAAGACATTGATCCATTGGACATGGTTGTGCCCAATATTCTAACAAATGCATTATATAAATTACAGGTTAGCTTCGCGCAAGAGATTCAGTCCAGGGAAATGTTTGATGCAAAGAACTTAGAGTTGGCACAGGAAGACAACACCTCACTCAAGGAGACAATTATGCAAGAATGGAAAGAGAGAAGTATAGCACAAAAAAATTTGGATGAGATGGAGAAAAACAAATGTAGTATTTCAAGTCATCTCAGATAGTGCAAAATCATTGGATGCATCTTTGGAAGAGAATATACGGAAAATAGCACAGGCTATGGGGAAGTATAAGGAATATATCAAGGAGTTGGAGGAGCACACAGTAGTTACTACTCCTCCAGAAGTCGAAGCACAAAGGGATCAGGACGCAACAACATCACACATAATATACATAGAATGATAGAGCTATGGGAAAAGAGCGCCTAATTATGGACACACCTCTTAGAGGATGGGATCCTACAAGAGTTGCAAGGGAAGGAAGACAAATTTCATGCAACAATGGAAGATGTAAATCAGTGACATAAGACAAGGTCACTGCAAGAGAAGATAAATATGACTGCAGATATGAAGAGCTTACAAGCAGAGGAAAAAGTGGTGCGGGCACAGAAGATGGAAAGACATGCTCAGTTGGAGCCCTTGCAGGAGAAGGCAAAGCAACTGGTCGTATAAATTGACATAGTGAAATTGAGCATAGAGTATATAGGCTTGGAGGGGGGATAGATATTAATACCTCCATTCACCATGCATATCATAGTGGCCATGATAGAGAAGTGCAGCCAAGTGCAGGAGAAATGCGAGCGGATATAAGATATGTACAAAGCCCCGGCACAAGAAATGAAAGATGCTAGAGTCCATGAGTGACTCGAGAAAAGTCATGATGTAAGTGTTGGGGGCCTATTGGTGTAGTTCAATTTTGGGAAAAATTGAAGACATTTTGAAGGAAGTAGAGAAGTTACATAAAACAAGGGAGCGCGTCGGAAATAAAGGAAAAGCGATGCCAAAAAAAGAGGAAAAAGTATTGTCGAGAAAAGCAGTTGCAAAGTGGAAAACCTATTGCATAGCGGTTGGAAAGTGGACAAGCACCAACTTGGAGAAATGGTTGGATTGAGGACCAGCTGAGATGAAGTCAAGGAGAAAGTGGACAAACCTCTTCCACTTAGGGTTAGGGTTTTTGGAAGGGATTTGTCCCATTTTTGTATAAGTATAATGTATTAGCACAATGAGAGGGTTGTTGTTGTTGTTGTTATTCTTGTCCACTTGGGTAGACATATGTATTGTTGAGATTGTATTAGGTATTTTTTGGGTTGAGTAGAATATCTTGATGAGATACTTTAACGATACGTGGGCATAGGAATTGTACAATGCGCAACATTGGATTTGCATAGAATATGAATAAAGAGCCCAAGCAACAAATATTTGTGGTCGTAGCCCCAGGGGGGGTGAACCACGGTATATTTGTGTTTTATGTGACTTTATGTAGTGTCCATGATTGTATTTGATTTAATGAGTTTTTATGATGAATATGTTATATGATGTAGGAATTAACACTATGCAATAAGGATAAGCTAATGGAATCTGCAGAATAGCACTAAATAAATGAATGTTATAGCTAGTGTTTAGATCAAAATATTGTGTTATAATAGATAAATGCTTGTCATTGAACACATACAATTATGAAGGTTAATGAAGTCCTATTAGAATAGTTGTGACACTGGTCTAGAGTGATATGTAATGAGGGTTTGAAGGTTAACAATGAGTAAGTTAAATGCCTCTAAGAGAAACACATCCCATCTCAGGGCTACAGACATCTGATTCGTACGACCACCCATAGAATCCATCTCGAGTGAGACTGAACAATTCACTCTATGCATTGTGTTTCCTTATGGTATCTAGAAGGGATGATGGTAGAAGGGTTTTGCTGGTAATATTGCAGTCATAACCTGGGTTATCCCATAGTAAACCCAACACACACTAAGAGATAAGAAATCACATAAAAGAGACAAGAAGTCATTGCATGATAAAGGATTTCACCCTAGATGAGTTACGTCTCTGGGATTTTCTCAACTGCTTAGCGACTTTATTTCCTCTTTAAAAATATGCTTCTCCTTTACAAATAAAAGGGATCTAGTCCCACTACTGGTGAGAGCATTGAAGAGGGTGTTCTTATGTATAAATAACAATTTCTCATAATGTATGGAAAAATAACTCATGAAAATGAGGCACTCTCCATGGACCATCCATGAGTAAAAATATCACAAAATTATGGAAGACGAATGAATACTACCATCAATATGAAGCCATGAGCATATTTAGATATGTTGACCAGATCCAAGCACAAACACAATCATCACATATGTCTCTGAATTTCGAGTCTTTTTACTACAATAGTGGCTACCTTCCGACTAAGTGCCAAAATTGTCTCTCCCGCACTGAACAACCTCGGTTTATGTGAAAAGGTGAAGAGATGAGGTTTCCTGCATTAAAATGGGTTTTGTTTCCATGTTGCATCTCTCCTTGCTCTTTGAAACCTATAACAATCATACAATTGTTGCAACATCTCATAAATTCAATAACATCATAAAGACAATGCTTACATTGGGATTTTTTAAAATAATCATGTTGATCTGAAGCTTTGATGTAGAAATGGATCACACCATTGTGATCGTGGAGATATAACGTGCAAAATATACTATTTACACGTCAAAAAAAGACAATGTCCATCCCAGAGCCTCCTAGGCTCTTTGCCTCATAATGCGTGCATGTAACTGCAATGATTACAAAATACTTATGCCTCGTTCTTCGTTCCATTATATGACCTGGGTGCACTCTTCCTCTATGTACCTGCAAAATGATTTCATCCATGAATTTGAAATTAATGTTTTCTCCCTCAGGAGGTTAAGGGAGGTTCGAGGGTCAAACCTCGCATATTCCCCTTTATACATTGTTTTTATAACAAATTTACCATATAAAAAACTATATGGTATATCCGTAGACCATTTTAAAAACCTACAACTATATATATAACCCATGGATAAAACTTGGGCACCCAAATTTGAAAACACAGGTGCACAAAGGTACGTGATATGATCTGCAATCAGTCTTTTTTTTGGTTTAGTAATACCTTGTCGGATCTTGGATGTAATCTCCCCAAACTTGGTGGATTTCTACCGTATTTTGTGGGTAGTTGATCAGGTTCCATGGTACTGTTGGACCGGACCAGCTGTTGGCTGGTCCATTTTAATTTTTGTTTGGTTTGGACTTAGCCCTTGTTGGCACAGGGGTAGACCCAGGGTTCAACGCTCAAGAGTGCACCAACAAGCCCTAGCTACTGGCCCTTTCGGCATAACCTACCAAGCAGATGCAGTCTTACCCGAAGCAATTATGAGGGGGTTGCAGGACAGATATGTCTACAACCAGGGGAATATCAAGTGGTTCTTATTACAACAACAACATAACATGCATTTACCATTCAACTAGCTAGATCTATCCTTCATAGCCATAGATCCGATTTAATACAATGATGCAGATAACAATATAACAACAATAGAGCTCAAAGCATCAATCACACACACACAACAACAAATGTACGTGGTTCACCCTCTCTCTAGGGCTACGTCCATAGAATTGTGCTTATGATATATTAAGATAAATCTTATAGTTCTAATTTGCGCTCTTGGCCAGCATATCCTCTCATCTCCATCTCTCTTCCTCTCTCCCTTCCTGCGCACCCAACTGTAGGACTTGATCTTCGCACCCAGCTGAAGATCTTATAATACCAGAAGGCTCTCTCTCTCCCTTAGCGCTTCTCTCACCCTCAATACAATATTCTCCCAATGAGAAATAATTGACAACAAGGCTCAACCATAGCATCGACCCGACCTAGGTCCTATCGACCTCTATTTATACAGTACAATCCCTCACCAACAACCTTAGGTCGAAACCTAGGTGTCAAAAACCCTAATTACCAAAACCCTAGGTGTATACAACCCTAGGTCAACTTGACACATTCTTTCTAGGCTTCGCCAGTTTGTCTTTCCTTATCCATATCATGGTGCTCCAAGGCATATAATGTTGGATTTTTCCACTTCCTGAGTCATCCTTGGTCCATCTTTCTTACTGATCTATCATCCTCGATCTCCTCATCCAAAAAATTGATTTTCCGCACTTCGCTCCATCGTCTCTGTTCTTTTTCTCACTTCGACCTAGTGACAACCACTGTGTCTCCCACGAAGCTCGCATTTTACATTTTCTTCCTCGTTCTTCTCTTCCTTCCATAACCCAGGGACAACAGGCCCCCAACACTCATCTGTGACTCGTCCTGAGGCACTTGAGATCTGATCCTCTTGTTTTTCTTTGAATTTTGACTACATAATGTAGCCCTTGCTTTCTTCTTTATGCCTCCTTCCCATCCTTGTAAAGACTATCTTTTCTGTGTCTGGTACCCAATTCCAACTACACCTAGTACCTGGACCCTTCTCTTCTTGATTCTACTGAGATATGAAAGGAAATTGTTTTTCATAGTACAACTTCAACCGACTCCCATTCACCAAGCCTTCCTTCCAGTCTCCTTTCAATGTCTTAAGATATGCAACTCCTCCCTCTGTAACATAGACAATCTCATATGGTCTGAGCTAATGCATTTTGAACTTCCCAGGTTGTTTGATAAACTTACTGTCATATAGCAGGACTAAATTGTCTTGCCTGAATATCTTCTTCTTGATCTGTCTATCATGATAGGCCTTTTCTCGTTCCTTCTGACTTTGTTGATGGAAGCCTGCAATGAATCTGTCTTCTTCTAGTTCGACCAACTATGATAGCCTCTCATGAATAGCGCCAGTATCATCCATGTTTATAAATGTAGCAATTCTTAAGCTTGGTACCAAGTACTCCATTGGGACAACAACTTCAAGACCATAAACCAACTAGAAAGGGGTCTGCATTGTTAATTTCTTGCAAGTGGTTCTATAAGCCCAGAGTACTGCTGGTACTCTTATCGTGACCGTCGATAAGATATGGTACTGTTCTATATGGTCATGACATGTCATGAAATATTTCCTTGGTGTTACATTCATTTAGAGAAGAAAATATGTCTTTATCCTTAGCCATATGATAATATGCCCCTGAATCAATAAGCCACTCATCAGAAGAAGAAGTAGTAGTAGAAGGTGTATTGAAGGAAAAACTAGAAGCAGAAAGTGCATGTCCATGAGAAGAAGAAGAGGAATCAATACTGA
>JZKD02S1773525.1:204463-257785 GCA_000966675.3 Picea glauca
ACATCATCCATAAACCATGTGTCAACAATACTACTAACAAGTGACTCCAACCATGTACCAAGTATGTACCAATCATGTATCAACTACTCATCAACTATGACTCATCAATATGTACGAACATCATCAACTATACACCTCATGTATGTGCCAACTGATCAACTACTTGTCTCAACCATGTACCCAACATGTACCTCAACCAAAATCCTTCATCAATTTCATCATCCAAATCTGATTTGTACATACGTAATAGACCCGGTTGTATAAGATCACATACCTGCAAATCTTCCTTAACTTTAACAACAAGAGACTAGCATTTTCATCAAACTTTACTTTAGTCTCACATGACTAATTTTGGATTAGTCAACAACCCTAACTTGAAAAAATCATAACTATGATCCTGTAATGAATAAAGACCTAAAAATGGTACACAATTTTCTTCAATGTCTTTTATGCAATTCCTCCATACTTCATTACTTGGAACCTCTCAAAAAAGGATTTATAAGAAAAATGGCATACCTTGTTGAATTCTGGCTTATTGTAGAGAGTGAACTTGTAGAGTGTGCCCCGCACGAAATATTTGTTGTATAGATCTGAAAATTGTACACAAAATACTACAGACAATAATCTAACCAATACATTTTTTCCTACTGAGTTTTGATCTGTTATGAAGAAGTCATGACGTTTTTACCCGAAACATCTGTTTTAGACTAGTTTCAGGGCTAGCCACAAACCCTATTTTCCATGGCGTGTAACTCCAAAAATACAATGACCCAAAAGATGAAATTTGTATCACAACTACTTGGATATGTTTCCTCAATGTCCTCCCAATTTTACAATTTGAATCATTCTAGAAATAAATTTATTGTGAAAATGGTGAGATGACCTGTAAATAACATACCTTAGAAAGCATCATCAAAAGAATTTATCCTCCCTTGAATTTTGACCTTCTTTACTTCACCTTCCCTCTGAAATTTGGCTTAGATATCCTTTGGTTACCTCAGTCACCTGTATATATTCGATATGCTCAAGTGTGATTAAAATGAGAGAGTCTTTCCTTTTATTTATACTTTCATGTAGCTTCCTCAAGGGGTTACCCTTTTAACCATCTTAACCCACTTTCCTTATTTTAGGGTTAATCCACTTCTAACCACTTGTCAACTTAGTAATTTCTCCATTAACTTTATTATTTAAATAAATTCTTTTGTATTCACTTTGACTTATAGTACACTCATCACTTCACTTTATTATTTACCTACTAAAATCTCTTAAACCACTTTGACTACTTTGACCTTTTGGGGATTCTAGATGACTCATGAGGGTTCTCCAACTTCACATGGACATAACTCTCTAACCATGAGGAATTATGTGACGTTCCTGATCTGGATTTTATGAGAAAAATGAAATGAATATATATTATTAACATGTTCTTAACACAAAATAACAGAGATACAACAAAACTGGTTTTCTATTCAATAACGAAATAAACTGAAACTGTAAAATGCAGCAGAAACAAGCTTGCTGGAATGGTGGCGGCTTATCTCTGAGAAGAGATGTGACAGCAGTGCACATTCGCAAGAAGAAGGTTAAAATGAGGCTCTGAAGGAATTTTTACAATAAGGAAGAATTCCAAAAACCCTAGACATCCAAAAACCTAACCCTAGGAGATGAAACGCCAAAAGTCACGTGGGCCCCGTTTGGGTAAGCTAGTACATCAACTTCCCGGGGTTTTAACTTTTGCATACGATCTTCGGTTTAGGCATGTGATAGCCTGTTGGAAAGGTATCATCGAGGAGATTAATTTTGGGGGATTAATAATTCCTTTGGATATAATTGAGGATCTCTATACCGAAAAACCTTCATTTAGGCCCTCAAAATGGCCCCAGAAGTAAAAACTGCTAAAAATAGTAAATTGCCAAAAATGTCAGAAAACTGTTTTGAGCCAGTTGGAAAAGGTGGGTGGCCACCGATATCCATATGGATCAATCCTCCCTCCTTAGGAAGAAATGGTCTCCATTGCATTGAGTTCCCCCATTAGATGAGGAAATTTCTGCTAAATTTGGCCTCGGGTGAGCCACTTGCCTTGGTGCAGGAGCTGCCCTGCTTTGACAACTCGATAAAGATGGATCCTTTGTTGTCGAGTGCCCTTGATTTGTCTATCCACATTCTGATCATTGGATGCCTGTTGTATGCAGTCGGGGTTGAGATTTGTTGGTGTCAGTTGTTTTGCTACTTCTGAGGTGTCCAATAATGGTGGGAAATAAGGGCGAAGGAGATCCACGTTGAACATTGGGTGAAGGCCAAGGAAAGCAGGAATGTTGAGCTCAAAAGAATTATCCCCCATGGCCTTGGTGATAGTGTATGGTCCATAACGGAGTGGGCGAATCTTCTGATGGGGTCCTGTAAGGCGTTCTTTCTGCAAGTGCAACCAAACTTTGTCACCCACCTAAAACTTATGCAGAACCCGATGTTGATCATGGCACTGTTTGTACTTGTCATTGGACTTCTATAGGATATATTGAACCTATTGGCAGATGTGATGGATCCGCTCAATGAACCGGGTGGATTTGTCAGCTTCAGTTGGAGCAGGAGATGAGTCAGTCGAGGTGACCGCAAGGGGAAGTGTAACATCTATGGGGCCTAATGGTTGGAATCCCAACCCCACTTGAAAGGGGTTGTGGCCGGTTGAGATATGCAAGGCTTGGTTGTAGCTATGCTAGACATAAGGAAGGCTCTCATCCCATGTGCGAGGGTTCTTTGAATTATACATGTGAAGGATATGCACAATCATTCGATTTACAACCTCGGTTTGGCCATCTGTCTGGGGGTGGAAGGTCATGGATTTGGTGAGCTTGGTGTCCAGCAGTGACCAGAGGCTTGACCAAAATGTACTGAGAAATCGACTATCCTGATCTGAGACAATGGTTTGTGGGATTCCAAAATGTACCCAGACTCGTTCAAAGAAGATCTTGGTAGTGGACTCTACTGTGATTCTCTTCTTGCAGGCAACCAGAATTGCCATCTTAGAAAAGCGATCAACAGCCACAAAAACACAGTCATTTCCCCGCTTGGTGGATGGGAGGCTCGACATGTAGTCCATTGAGATGGATTCCCATGGCCTATCAGGAGTAGGAAGAGGGGTGTACAAGCCCTATTTCTTAGTGGTGGGTTTGGAAATAGTGCAGGCAGTGCAAGACCTGATATACTTGCTGACCTCCTGTTGAAGTTTCGGCCAGCAGAAATGTTTCTGTAGCATCACCACTATCTTTTCGACACTGAAGTGTCCTGCCACCTGAATGTAGTGGGATTCCTAGATCATATTTTCTCGCTCGCTTGATGGAACACAGATATGGCCCAGACGACACAACAACCCATCTTGAAGATGGAAATTATCAACAACTACATTTTCACCCAACATTTGGTAGGTGGTGGCGAAGTCAGGGTCTGTCTCATAGAGTTGGAGCCATCCAGATGTCTCATGGCCGCAAGAGTCTAGCACCATGATGAGTGTCGCGACTGGTGGTCTGCTGAGGCAATCAGTGACGCAATTGGTGCTTCCTATTTTATACTTGACGTTGAGGTGGAATTGCTACAAGTATGTGGACCACTTTTGATGGCGTTCATTTTGCAGTTTTCCCTATGTCTGCATGAACTGCAATGGCTTATGATCAGTGTGGATGACTGTCTACTTCCCAAGAATGTAATGTCTCCACTGGCGACATGCTTTCACAATGGAGTACATTTCTTTGTCATAAGTAGGGTACTTACGGACAATATATGATAGTGTCTCACTATGATAGGCCACAGGGTGGCCATGCTGAGTGATAACGATGCCCACAACATAGTCTGAAGCATCTGTCTCGATCTCAAAGAGATGTTGTAGGTCTGGTAGTGAAAGTACTGGGGCTGAGCACAAGCATTGCTTCAAATCATCGAACACTTGTTGTTGGGACCGACCCCACACAAATTTTTCCTTACCACCACCCCTGTTTATTTGGCTGAGGGCCCATGCAATATGGGAGAAACCCAACACAAACCTGCGGTAAAAATTAGCAAGTTCCAAGAAGCTCTGAAGCTTAGTGAGTGTTGTTGGGGCTGGCCAGTCACAGATGACTTGGATCTTGGCTGGATCCACATGTATGCCATGTTGATCAATGATTTAGCCTAGGTAATGGACCCTGTCCATGCCGAAGGAGCATTTTTCCAGGTTGGCGTATACCTTGTGTTGCCGCAGGGTGTGCAAAACCTACTGAATATGTTGCAAGTGTTCATCCCAAGTCTTGTTGTAAATTAGAATGTCATCCAGATACACCACTACAAAAGTATTGGTGAATGGTCGAAGGATATCGTCCATCATCCTCATGAAAGTGGCTGGAGCATTTTTCAAACCAAAGGGCATGACCAACCATTCAAAAAGTGATGCAGGAGCATTGCCACCTCGACAAGCGAGTCAGCGCATGAGGGAAGAAAAGACAGCCGAATGACGCCAGCACCAAAATTTTGAATCACCCTGATATCTATCGCGCCGCCATTTGAATGAAAGCATTCATCATAGAGCGTACTTGCACATTGTAAATGGACCTTGAGGAGATAAGCTCTCGACCTTAGATAACAGAGGTACTTCTTAGATTTAGTGCAGGTAGATAAGATAATTAAGTCTAGATTAGACGGGTTATGACTTCGAGAGGGAAAACGGAATATAGACACCCTCCTTTGTATTATTGTAAAAAGGGGAGAGAGAGAGGCATTCAGATTGCACAGGGGCATTAGCATTGAGGAGAAGGAAGAGAAACACAGAGAGGTTGTGAAGAATCCCCATGTACAGATATTGAATTAAGAGAAAGTTTTGATTCAATCTCATGGCGGTGATTATTCTTTGTGTGTTGTTGATACTATGCTGTTGCATTTTTGCTTCTTGTTTTGCCTATTGTCTATATGTTGCATATGTGATTGCATGGCAGGTTCGAAACCTGAGGGAGTGAAAGATTGAGTTTCAATCATTTTCTCTGTCTAAGCTGTGAGTTTCCTGTAGAGGGTGCAGTGGAATACTTCCGCATAGAGTGTGTTGAGGAGGTTGGACAGTCAAACTCTCATTCTTTTTTACCCAGAGGCTGTACTAAGTTAAGAGGACTGTGCAGATGAGTTGCTGGTTTAGTGAAGTCTCAGAGTTAGGCTTGCGAAAAGAAGAACAGTAAAGCCATGGTTAAAGTCCACGGACATGTCTATTTTTTGGGTGTTGTTGGCCGTGTGCCTTGGCCTATTCGCTTCCTGTTACTTACTTCTTTCATACGCTGTGTATGTGATCTTATGGAAGAATTTAGTCCAGAAGGGTCCTGAGTGAGCAGCTGGTGGAAGCTCTGGAGGGAAAGTTCTTAGCTAGTATTGTGGAATAGGTCCAGGTGAAGTCGAATGGGGGAAGTATCGGAGCGAAGGACTCTTCAAGAGGAAGAGAACCGACGACTTGAATTCTTGAGAAAGATTTCACCTTCAAGCACAAGAAGAACCTGGTTGCATCGCATATCGGCATATCAGGGTTGGCGAGTGTAAGAGCTGCATGCACGTCGATATCGCCGGTAGTGATTTCCAGTTTTCACGGAAGCGCCGACTTTCGGAGGGACACATGGCACGTACTCTCGGGACGTCGGGTCTTAGGAGTTGAAAGGCAAGAAACTGGTCTCGTAAGTTGCGAACTAGTGAGGGGGCGAAATAGTGATACTCGGGTATCGGCGACTCGGGCCTCGAAAGTCGAAGGGGTTTTATCTGTGATTCACGGGAAGTGAAAACTGTGAGACTTCAGGATTGTGAAGTCTCGGCACCTCGGTACATCGGGTATCGGGAGATGGGGTCCCGAGTGGTTGGGTGCGCGAGAGGTGAGGTTCCGACCCCCGAAGTAAGGAAGAAGAGAACCGAGGGGAGTGAATTGTGGGGTCAGAAAATCCGATAGGAAGGAAGGAGAACCGTTGAGTTCTTCGGGCCCGTGAAAAGCGAAGGTCCTGGTAGCGTGACCACCCGCCGAGGGGAGGTTGCATCAGGGTGGTATCAGAGTTGGTTAAGGAGTTCTCTTTGTTCAGGTAGCAGAGGGAAAGAAGAGGATACACTATGCCGCCAAGAAGAGAGAGGCAGTCACCTGATCATGAAGATAGGGACGCCCGGAGAAGGGGAAGGCCAGCAGGTAATGATGAAATGGAATGCCAGGTAAGAGACCTTAGAGCGAGGCTTGAAAAGATGGAGGCCACCCAGAGACGTGGTGCTAGTGCAGCAGAGTTCAGTGATCCCGATATTGAAGAGGAAGATGGGCATGATGCCGAAGAAGAAGTTGCAGCAGAAGACGCGTCAACCGAAAGGTTGATCAGAGCCATCTCGAGAATGAGCTCGAAGACGAAGATGGACATCCCCGTCTATGAAGGGAGATTGAACGCAGAAGAGTTTCTGGATTGGATTCGAGCACTCGACACCTACTTCGATTACGAAGACATCGAGGAGGACAAGAAGGTGAGGCATTCTTTCACCAAGCTGAAGGGACATGCAACCTTATGGTGGGATGAGCTGCAGGCAGAGAGACGTTCCCGAGGCAAACAGAAAATCAGAAGTTGGGACAGGATGATCACTAAGATGAAGGCAAAATTCATCCCGAGGGATTTCCAGATCACTCTGTTTAGGCACATGCAGAACCTGAGACAGAAGATGATGACAGTGAAAGAATACACCGAGGAATTCTATAGGCTCAACATTCGAGCTGGTCATCGCGAGAGTGATGACGAAAAGGTGGAAAGATACCTGAATGGGTTGAGGTATGACATTCAGGATGAACTGAGCATGGTTACCATCCGAATAGTTGAGGATGCATACCAGATGGCTTTGAAGGCCGAGGAGAAGTTGAGCTGTAAGCAGGGACAGAGAGGGCGAGGCAGAATCCAACCCAGAGGCAAGACAGTTTCCCAAGAGAAACCACAGAAGCCCTAGGAGGATTGGAGGAGACCTCAGGGAAAAGATGAAAGAGGTGATACCTCACAGCAGAGGCAGAAGAGTTCTGAGCTGAGGAGATAGTCAGAAGATCAGCAAGGAGGATATGATGACGCCAACATGTTCCCTCGTACCCGAGGTAGAGGACGAGGTCGACGAGGAATTATCACATGTTTCACATGTGGCAAGGACGGACACAAAGCCGTTGACTGTCCGGACAGGAAGATGGACAGGGGAAAAACTCACATCGTTGAGGTGCAGAAGCGTGATGTTGAGAGTGAAGATGCAGATAGCGGGAGATCGCTTGGGATGCATAAAATCCTTTTGAAGCCTGAGAAGGAGGTGGAAAGCGCAGTGCAGAGGAGCAGACTGTTCAGAACGGCTTGTACAGCCAAGGACAGAAAATGAAAATTCATAATCAACAGTGGGAGCACTGATAATCTCGTTTCGACCGAGATGGTGGAGAAATTGGAGCTAGAGACAACTAAGCACCTGAGTCCATATAAAGTCTCGTGGTTACAGAAAGGACACCGGGTAAGTGTCACTAAACAATGCTTAGTTAAGTTTAATATTGGAAATTATCAGGATAAGATTATGTGCGATGTTATTCCCATGGATGTATGTCACATATTGTTGGGAAGACCATGGCAATATGATCGAAATGTTGTTCATGATGGAAGGATGAACACATACACCTTGGAGAAGGATGGAAGAAGTCATAAATTGCTGCCGATAAAGGATAAGGAGGTGAAGCCGGAGGTTAGCAACACGATACTTCTCATGAGTGGGAAGGAGCTTTTCACAGAGCTGGAGAAGAATGAAGATCCACAGTTCTTTGTTGTCAGGAAGCCGAGAATTGTCCTGACAAACACAAGAGTGGACGACTTGCCAGAGGAGATTGAGCAACTGCTGGGAGAGTTTGTTGACATCATCGTGGACGAACTACCTCGTTCGTTGCCACCGGTGTGGAGTGTGAGTCATCACATTTACCTCATACCCAGAGCAAGTTTGCCGAATAAGGCAGCATACAGGTTGACGCCTCAGGAGAATGAGGAAGTCAAAAGGCAGGTACAGGATCTGCAGGATAAAGGACTAGTAAGAGAGAGTCTGAGTCCATGTGCTATTCCGACAGTGCTGAGTCTGAAGAAAGATGGAGGCTGGAGGATGTGTACAGACTCCAGGGCGATAAATAAAATTACCATCAGATACAGATTTCCACTGCCGAGAATGGATGACCTGATGGATTGCCTGAGTGGGGCAAATTATTTTTCGAATATTGATCTCAAGAGCGGATATCATCAGATCTGGATGAGAGAGGGAGATGAGTGGAAGACAAAATTCAAGACAAACGAAGGTTTGTACGAATGGCTGGTCATGCCGTTTGGGTTGACAAATGCGCCCAACACATTTATGAGGCTGATGAACGAAGTCCTGTGGGAATTCATTGGAAAATTTGTGGTCGTGTATTTGGACGACATACTGATTTTCAGCAAGACCAAGGCTGAGCATTTGAGGCATTTAGCTATCGTGATGAGGAGGCTACAACAGGAGAAACTGCTAATAAACTTGAAGAAGTGTTCCTTCATGCAGACAGAACTCACATATCTGGGTTTTGTAATATCGGCGAATGAATTGAAGATGGATCCTGAGAAGGTTGAAGTAATCAGGAATTGGCCATCACCGAGGAATGTTTTTGAGGTCAGGAGCTTTCACGGTTTGGAAAGCTTCTACAGAAAATTCATTCGGAATTTTAGTGGAATCAATGCCGCAATGATGGACATTGTGAATAAACGGCATAAAGTTTTTCAGTGGACAACCGAGGCTAAAAAAAGCTTCAATCTGTTGAAGCGAAAGATAACAGAGCAGCTAGTGTTAGTGCTGCCTGATTTTCAGAAGACCTTCCAAGTGAAGTGTGACGCCAGTGGGTATGCCATTGGAGGGGTCTTGAGTTAAGATGACAGACCTGTTGCATATTTCAGCGAGAAGCTGGATGATACAAAATTGAAATACTCCACATACGATAAAGAGTTCTATGCCATCATACAGGCATTGAAAAAGTGGAGGCATTACTTAATACCCAAGGAGTTCGTATTGTATAGTGATAATCATGCATTGCAGTTCGTGAGTCAGCAGGAGAAGTTGAATTAGAAGCATGCGAAGTGGGTAGAGTACATGCAGAATTTCACATTTGTGATAAAACACATTTCGGGGATTGCTAACAAGGTAGCTGACGCCTTGAGCAGAAAATGTTTATTACTGCAGGAATTCAGGGTCAAGACTTTGGGTTTTGAGAATCTGAAAGATATGTATGCATGTGACACAGACTTTGGCTAGGCATACGATGCAGTCGAGAACCCAGTTCTCAGAGATAGGAGTCCATGGATTGACTACCTGATCCAAGATGGATTGCTGTTTAAAGGAAATCAATTGTGTATTCCAGATTTCTCTATGAGAGAGAATTTGGTAAAGGAGAAGCACAGCGGGGGCTTAGCAGGTCATTTCGGACATGACAAAACATTCGCCAAACTGAGCGAATCATATTTTTGGCCAGGCATGCATGCAGATGTGAAGAGGTTTGTTGACCGATGCAGAATTTGTCAACACGCGAAGGGTCGAAAACAGAACATAGGGTTATATCAGCCGTTGCCTGTACCCGAAAGGCCATGGGAAGCCATTAGCATGGACTTTGTGTTGGGTTTGCCGAGGACACAGTGAGGAGTTGATTCCATTTTTGTAGTGATGGACAGGTTCTCAAAGATGGCACATTTCATCCCGTGTCATAAGACCAGCGACGCGACCCACATCGCAAACTTATTTTTCAAAGAGATTGTGCGATTGTATGGATTGCCGAGAAGCATAGTCTCGGATCGGGATACCAAGTTCGTAGGTCACTTTTGGAGGACTCTATGGAAGAAGCTGGGGACTGACTTGGAATTCAGTTTTGTTTACCATCCGCAAACAGATGGATAGACAGAGGTGGTCAACAAAATCTTAGGAGATCTGTTGAGAAGTCTGGTGACAGAGCATCACACCAGTTGGGATCAGATCTTACCACAGGCAGAGTTCGCGTACAACGATTCAGTGAATCGGAGTACAGGTAAGAGCCCATTTCAAATTTTGTATGGGACATAGCCGAGAGGAGTGTCTGAGCTCAGAAAGTCAGAGCATATTGAAACCAATAGCGCGAAGGCTGAAGAGTTCGCTGAAGCGATGAAAGAACTTCACACGGAGGTGAAGCAGCGACTGCAGAAAACGAACCAGGAATATAAGCGCAGAGTTGATCAGAGGAAAAGGCAGCTTCAGTTCAGATTCGGTGATATGGTTCTCGTGCACTTGAGAAAAGAAAGGTTTCCGAGGGGAACATACAATAAGCTCAATATGAATAAAATCGGGCCGTGCAAAATCCTGAAGAAATTCGGGGAGAATGCTTATGAGCTTGAGTTGCCCGAAGGCACCGGAATATCTCCAATTTTCAATATTTCAGACTTATACCCTTACAAGAATGCAGAGGCAGACATTGGAGCCGAGGAACCAGTGGTCCAATGGCAGAAGAAATTGCCAGTTGCAGGAAAGCCTCAGATGGAATGCATACTGGATAAGAGAATAGGCAGGAAGACCAGGAGGAAGAAATATTTTGAATACCTGGTAAAATGGAAGAACCACCCAGTGGAGGATGCCAGCTAGGAGATAGAGGCCGTTATACAGAAGCATGGTCGCAGTGTGCAGGAGCTCATGGACAGGAGCCCATGAAATTTTCTAATCCAAGGAGTATGATGCAGGAGCATTCCCACCTCGACAAGCGAGTCAGTGCATGAGGGAAGAAAAGACAGCTGGATGACGCCAGCACCAAAATTTTGAATCACCCTGATATCTGTCGCGTTGCCATTTGAATGAAAGAATTCATCATAGAGCGTACTTGCACATTGTAAATGGACCTTGAGAATATAAGCTCTCGACCTTAGATAGCAGAGGTACTTCTTAGATTTAGTGCAGGTAGATAAGATTTAGTGCAGGTAGATAAGATAATTAAGTCTAGATTAGACGGGTTATGACTTCGAGAGGGAAAACGGAATATAGACACCCTCCTTTGTATTATTGTAAAAAGGGGAGAGAGAGAGGCATTCAGATTGCACAGGGGCATTAGCATTGAGGAGCAGGAAGAGAAACACAGAGAGGTTGTGAAGAATCCCCATGTACAGATATTGAATTAAGAGAAAGTTTTGATTCAATCTCATGGCGATGATTATTCTCTGTGTGTTGTTGATACTATGCTATTTCATTTTTTATTCTTTTTTTGCCTATTGTCTATATGCTGCATATGTGATTGCATGGCAGGTTCGAAACCTGAGGGAGTGAAAGATTGAGTTTCAATCGTTTTCTCTGTCTAAGCTATGAGTTTCCTGCAGAGGGTGCAGTGGAATACTTCCGCATAGAGTGCTATGAGGAGGCTAGACAGTCAAACTCTCATTCTTGTTTACCCAGAGGCTGTACTGAGTTAAGAGGACTATGCAGGTGAGTTTTTGGTTTAGTGAAGTCTCAGAGTTAGGCTTGCGAAAAGAAGAACAGTAAAGCCGTGGTTAAAGTCCATGGACATGTCTATTTTCTGGGTGTTGTTGGCCGTGTGCCTTGGCCTATTCGCTTCCTGTTACTTACTTATTTCATACGCTATGTATGTGATCTTATGGAAGAATTGAGTCCAGAAGGGTCCTGAGTGAGCAGCTGGTGGAAGCTCTAGAGGGAAAGTTCTTAGCTAGTATTGTGGAATAGGTCCAGGTGAAGCCGAACGGGGGAAGTATCGGAGCGAAGGACTCTTCAAGAGGAAGAGAACCTGCGACTTGAAGTCTTGAGAAAGATTTCACCTTCAAGCGCAAGAAGAACCTGGTTGCATCGCATATCGTCATATCGGGGTTGGCGAGTGCAAGAGCTGCATGCACGTCGATATCGCCGGTAGCAATTTCCAGTTTCCACGGAAGCACCGAATTTAAAAGGGACACGTGGCACGTACTCTCGGGACATCGGGTCTCGAGAGTTGAAAGGCAATCAACTGGTCTCGTAAGTTGTGAACTTGCGAGGGGGCGAAATAGCGATACTCGGGTATTGGCGACTCGGGCCTCGGAAGTCGAAGGCGTTTTATCTGTGATTCGCGGGAAGCAAAAACCGCGAGACTTTAGGATTGTGAAGTCTCAGCACCTCGGTACATCGCGTATCGGGAGTTGGGGTCCCGAGTGGTTGGGAGCGCGAGAGGCGAGGTTCCGACCCCCGAAGTAAGGAAGAAGAGAACCGAGGGGAGTGAACTGTGGGGTCAGAAAATCCGATAGGAAGGAAGGAGAACCGTTGATTTCTTCGGGCCCGTGAAAAGCGAAGGTCCTAGTAGCGTGAACACCCGCCGAGGGGAGGTTGCGTCAAAAAGTCCTTCCTTTGACTTGAAGGCGGTCTTCCATACATTTGTCCATTCTATCGGGACCTGGTGGTAGCCAGAATTTAGATCAATCTTACTGAAGTATTTGGCCCCCATGAGTTGATCAAGGAGGTCATCGATTCGGGGAATCGGGTATCGGTTTCTGACAGTGATTTTATTCAGAGCCCGATAATCAATACAGAGTCACCAGGTTCCATCTTTCTTCTATACCAGCACGATTGGGCTCCTGCAAGGTGATGAGCTAGGGTGTATGTGCCCCTTATGGAGTAGTTATTGGATCTATCTCTTGATCTCCTCATTCTCTAACAAAGAGCAACGATAGATTGGCCCATTGGGCAGTGGTGTGCCGGGGGTCAGATTGATGGGGTACTTGACCTGGTAGTGCAGAGGTACCCCTGTAGGTGAGGAGAAGATATCCGAGTATTCTTCCATGACCTTATCTACTTGCTTCTGCTGTGTGGAGAGGTCGGCTGCAGAGACCCTGGATGTGGCTGCGATCTTTCGCTTATTCTGAGAGAGAATCACGAAGAAGAAAAACTTCCCCGTCTGAGAGATGACCTTTTTGCATCTCTTAGCAGAGATCAAGGAAATAGCACTAGGTGGGAATGCCTCGGGTATCCTATACAATTTCCTGTTCAAAGTAATAATAACACTACGAGGCCTAGACTCATATACAACATGACGTTTCCATAAATAAGGTTGGCCCAAAAAAACATCACAAACTTGAAGAGGAGCAACATCACACAATACCTCGTCTTTGAAGGGCTTGATTCCATACGACAGTTGACACTGTTGGCCGATGCGGAGATCGCTTCCTTGGCGGAGGCATCCAATGGTGTAGGGTTGTGGGTGCGGTATTGTTGGCAGGGTCAGCTACTTGATGAACTCTGCTGAGATGAGGTTCTTCTGGCTACCGCTATCAATGATGAACTGCAGCGGGGTGCCTTTTACCCACATCTGTGAATGGAAGAGGCGCTCTCCTTCTTCTGGCTCGTCTGGTTCACGAGGCTGGATCTTGGTGGTAGCAACGGTGGCACTGGGTTCCATGTCAATGATCCATCTTCCCCTTTTTGGTTCTGTCTCGGAGTCAAAATCTGCATCTGATTCAGTGGCTTTCACTTCGACCACCAGTGACTTCTTTGAGTGACAGTCAACAGTGTTATTCCAAGGGCTCTTATGGAAGTCGCACCACTTCCTAGTATATTTATTTGTCTTTCCGATGTCCTTCTTTGCTTTTGGCTTGTACTAGTTGTCTTGATACTATCCATATTTTCTCTATCCTTTGTTCGGTGGGTTGGGGCCACCCTTTCCTGTATTTTGTTGTGAGGGGTTCCCAGGCCCAAATTGCCACGTCTTTTGTTTGAGCTTCTACTCGATTTTGACGGCATATCGGTAGGACGCACCCAAGGATGAGATGTCTAGAAATTCCATTTCAGTATGGATGTATCTATGCAGATCACCACAATACTTGAGCACCATATGTCGCTCTGAATCTTTGATACCCAACTTGGTGTGCAAGGTATGGAATATATTTGTGAAATCTGACACTGCTTGGTCTCTTTCTTGCTGCAGTGTGGTCCATTTGGTATACAGGTCATCATAACTTCTGAAAGGGTAGTATTGTTCCTTAATATCATCCATGAAGGATTCCCAGGTGGCTGTGACTGAAAATAATGAGGTTTCCTCTATTTCCTTTTGCTCAGAGAAAGTTTCCCACCAATCTTTGACATGGGAAACGACTTTGAGGAGAGCAAAAGTAATCTTTTCTCTATTCTAAAATTTATGAACAGAAAAATACCCTTCTAGTAGATTCAACCACTTGTCTACAACATCTGTGTCTATCTGACCTTCAAATATAGGAATATCAAAGTTTATTTGTACCTTGAAGGGGGCGGTGCCTCCGTTCGAAGAAGAGGCATCGCCTATTGGTAGTCGCCGAAAGATTTGCGCACAACTATCCATCATCTCATTCCTCTGTTGCGTGAGGGATTCCTCAATCAATAGTTTGAAAGGATCTCCTGTCCCATCATATTTATTTTCTCCTGCCATGGGAGGTCCCTTGGGCATGCGAGAGCTTCTCTCCTCAAGAGAAACAAGCTCGAGACCTAACTCGTTGGGGACATGCATTAAGACGAGAAGGAGCAGACCACTTTGATACCACTGATCCATATTTTATGAGAAGAATGAAATGAATACAGATTATTAACATGTGCTTAACACAAAATAACAGAGATATAGTAAAACTGGTTTTCTATTCAATAACAAAATAAGATGAAACTGTAAAATGCAGCGGAAACAAGCTTGCTGGAATGGTGGCAGCTTATCTCTGAGAAGAGATGTGACGGCAGCACGCATTCACAAGAAGAAGGTTACAATGAGGCTTTGAAGGCATTTTTACAATAAGAAAGAATGAAAAAAACCCTAGACATCCAAAAACCTAACCCTAGGAGATGAAACGCCAAAAGTCATGTGGGCCCCGTTTGGGTAAGCTAGTACATCAACTTCCCGGGGTTGTAACTTTTGCATACGATCTCTGTTTTAGGCGTGTGATAGCCCGTCAGAAAGGTATCATCGAGGAGATTCATTTTGGGGGCTCAATTATTAATTTTCCTATCATTGAGGAGCTTGATACCGAAAAACCTTCATTTAGGCCCTCAAAATGGCCCCGGAAGTAAAAACTGCTAAAAATAGTAAATTGCCAAAAATGTCAGAAAACTGTTTTGAGCCAGTTGGAAAAGGTGGGTGGCCACCGATATCCATATGGATCATTTATGCATACCACTATAAATGGAAGGACATGTACTATCCATATATAATATTCTTACCTGTAAATATATCAAAACTCATACCATTATCCATCAAACAAACTTGGGTCCATTACCCAAACCTTTCTCCAACTTCACATGGCCATAACTCTCTAACCGTGAAGAGTTATGTGACGTTCCACATACCACCAGAAATGGAATGACATGTACTATCCATATAGAATACTATTACCTTCAAATATATTAAAACTCATACCATTATACATGAAAAAACCTTAGGTCCATTAACCAAACCTCTGTGCTACCATAATTCGCTACCAGAGTTTCTCCAAGGGTTGACATAAATCAATAAGGTTTGAAATCAATCTACAATATCACTCTTCAATGTTTGACATCAATGAAAACCAACAATCCATATCAATTTTCCATCAACCTAAGCCAATTGTCTGGCAATCTCCCCTTTTGGCATTGATGACAATACCAACATTGATGGCAACACTTAGTCATGATAACATTCATGCTTATACTCCTCATCAATATTTATATATATCCCCCTTTGAAATCAATGGAAAATGGTATCTCCCTTTAGGGCTTCTCCCCCTAACTGAACTCTCCTTGGGGCTTCTCCCCCTGTCTACATGCCTTTGATTTTTCTTTTTGTTTTTAAGCCTTTTGTTAATCTCTCTCCTTTCATATGAATAATATCTCCCCCTTTTACAAAGAGTATCACTATGAAGTCATATCGCTCATTCTTCCCTTGTGAAAATCTCTCCCCTTGGAAACATGCCTTTATGCTCTCTCTCCAAGCATTTACCTTTGCATCTGATAAATCTCTCCCAACCTAAATTGTCTTATTTATGGTGCTTCCTTGTGTACATATAAGACATATAAGATAAGCATTCAAAATCATTCATTTTGGAGTAGAAATTACTCCTAGTCTTTAGCGAAAATACTCAAAGGATTACCTTGGAAGAGGTTTTGTAAATATGTCGACCACTTGTTCTTTTGTGCCTACATATTCAACTATGATGTTCTTCTCTGCAACTTGTTCTCGTAGAAAGTGATAATTGATTGGAATGTGCTTTGTATTGGAGTGAATCATTGGTTTCTTTGATATACTGATTGCGCTTGTATTATCACAATAGATTGGAATGGGCTCATCATACTCAACCTATATATCTTTCAAAGTTTGTTTCATCCATAGAACCCGTGTACAAAATGTTGTTGCTACAATATACTCTGCCTCGACCATAGATAAGGATACTGATGATTGTTTCTTTCTTAAGCATGATACTAAACACTCACCCAAGTAGAATGCTGCTCCACTGGTGCTTCATCAATAATCAATGCAACCCGACCAATATGAATCTATGTAGGAAATAAGTGATAGATCCTTTCCTTTTGGATACCATAATCCAAACTCTTTTGTTCCTTTGAGATATATGAAAATCCTTTTCACTACTAATACATGTGGTTCCTTTGGTGCTACTTGAAATCATGCCACCTGTCCAACTGCCTGCATTACATTTGATCTGGATGTTGTCACATATAGTAAGCTACCAATCATTGACCCATATTGCCTCTGGTCTGTAGACTTTGAATCATCATATTTTCTTAATTTTCAACTGGTTTTCATAGGAGTAGTAACTGGTTTGCAATATTCCATTCTGAATCTCTTTAGCCTTTCTTTGATATACTTAGTTTGAGGAAAAAATATTTCCTCAGTTGGTTTGACATATCTGAAGACCCAGAAAGAAAGATAGTTCTCCAAGTAATGACATTTCAAATTCATCCTGCATATCCTTTGCAAATTTCTAGCTTAACCTGTCATTAATAATTCCAAAAACAATAGCATCAACATAAATTTCAATTAATAAAATATTACCTTGAGTTACCTTGATGTAGAGGTTGTTGTCTATGCTTCCTTTCCATAGTTCATAGGGTGTTTTGTCATTGTTGTTTCTAAGCATTACTCTGTTTTGAATGTGAACTGTTGTATGCACTACATGTATCCAAAAAACATCTGCCAAATTGGAATCCATTAGCATTGTTCAAGCCATTTCCTGTGTAATTATCATCCATTATGATAATGTTCCTTTGTCTCTAAACCACTCTATGAACCAATATATGAATCCATGATCTCATCCACTTTCATATATCTATCCAAACCTTCTAAATATTCTTATGAATCCATGTCTGTCCATACTGTCCAAGACTCTACTTGTGCAATTGTCCATAATGTTGACCCATTTATCACTATACTATCATGAAATATTTTTTAATCCCTGGGTGAAATCATGAAGATGGGTGTCTATTTTGCTTGTTTTATGAGGGAAAAAACTATATTTTCACAAGTTCTTCAACTTATGGCATACAAAAGTATTTTTTTTTATTCAGAATTTCACTTTGCAGTAAAAACAAAACTTGTGAAGAATTTTGTTAGCTTTCAATGACTATTTTTCAATTTTTTTTTATTAAGATCTGATATGTCAATTTGACAATTGTTTAATAGTATGTTCCTTAAACATGAAAGGAATGATAATGAGTTATTCCCCCCCCCAACAATGTATCTATTATTAAAATTTTGTTTTTAACAAGAGAAATATATGACAACAATCTACAAAGACTCTATTTTATTATGACTATAATTTTGAATCTAACGGATGAATATTATAATTTATAGAATTTTTTGAAGTTGACCAAGTGGAAAACGTTGCATATTTTAAACATATATTTTCCCCCACCTTGTATCTATCTTAATTTTTACTTAAAAGTAAAATCTAAAAATACAATTTTGAAAATAACAGTTTAAGGATTATGAATATAATTTTTTCTAAATTTTTCACTGTGTATTTTTAGAGATACAGATATTTCATTTCACTAAATCATAATGTCAGTTGAAAATATTATGCAGTGATTTAAAAAAATAAAATAATGAAAATTAGATAAAAAATAATGAAAATGAAAACAAATTATAAGAATTTAAAGTAGATTCAATTTTGCAAATGTTGGTGTCATTTTCGAAACCAAATTCTGAGTATTTGCAGAATTCCGCAACCTCCAAAGTTCAGGTAAGCTAGAGGGAATTCTCTAGTTCTTGCATACAGTCCCATTCTCTAGTTTTTGACTGAAAGTCTTTCAACTGAAAAACATTTCTTTTGGCTGAAAAACTAAATTCTAACAAAATTTGTTAAAATTAAACGATTTCCTAGCTTTTCGGTCGAAAAACCTTTTTTTCGGCTGAAAGATGGGTGAGCGAATTCCGTCGGCTGGAAAAAATGAAAATACATGTCGTATCGTTTCATTTCGCGCCAAATTGTATAAATACGCTTTCGACCAACACAATTCATTGCTTGTTTCATGGTTTTCTAGAGCACCTAAACAAAGTTTTGAATCATCTTTTTCGTTTTTGTTGAACAAGGTAATTGATGTTTGTTCAAGTTTTTAATGGAATAACAATTTATATATTGAAAGATAAATGTTGAACATTTTTCAAGGTGAAGCCTTTGTTGAACATAAAATTATTGATACTATTTTTTAATAATTTTTGTGACAATTAAGTTTTTCTGAGACTATTTTGAAATGTTGATTTTGTTAAAAACTTTTACAGATAACTATACTCATGGGAAACAAAAGTTTGCACAAGAGAAAATTTGATCGAATTCAACATGAAAATCACCATAATGATCAAAGGAAAGAGCATTATTGGAGAAATAAATGAGAACATGCAAATATTGAAGAAAGAAACGATGATAATGTAAATAGAGATTTTCAACAAGAAGAAGTCCAACCAGTTATGCATGCACATATTGTCTATATTAAAAGTATATAATTCAAATTTAAAATATTGTTTAATATAATTGATCGTAATTACGATTTGATGTTTTTAAACAAACATAAATATATTTGTCACATAACTCTGATGAAGACGCTGAAACCGAAATTGAAGCAGAAGACGAATCACCTATAGGAATGTACATAAATTTAGATAATACAAGATGAACACTTGTATATAGTTTAGTGAATTTATGTTCGGGTTTTTTTTTTAATATAAACTTTAAATTGAAATATGTAGGAGAATTTATCAACATTGATGATGAAATATTAGAAAATGTTGATACTGACAAATTTGGGAAGAAAGAAGATAAAGATTATATAAGATATTGAACTAAGAATATGTAGAATACTTTTTTCAAAGATGAATCAGTAACAGTACAAGCTCAAATTTTACTCTGTCTAATAAAGTCAAGAAATTTAAAAGAAGCTACATCATTATTGGGTATTCAAAAGTCGACAAAATATACAAAGGTGAAACAAAATGTCTTTGACAATATAACTAGTGTATTAAAAGATTTTGGAAAATCTTGAAAAAAAAATGTCAGTGTTGCACGTAGAGTGATATAAACATCAATTGTTTCATCTAGCAATATAAAATATCGTTTGACATGAAACATGGAAAAAATGATGGGAACGTCAATAAAAACATTGTACAAACATAGAAAATTTCGATTGCAAATAGATGCAAATGATGAACTGGCTTGTTGGACAGTGATTTATAGACAACCCTACAAAGATAGACTTGCAGAAAATGTTAAAGAATTGGTCTGTAATTGTTGGTTGACATAATCTCATTTTTCACCACATACAATGGATGTGTTGCGACGAATAATAACACGGAAAAAATATGAATAACATCCAAAACATATATTGCCAATGACACAAATAGAATTGTTCAATAAGTTCAAAGAAGAGCACAAATAAGTTAAAATTTCCATCAATACATTTGTGCAACAAAAACCATGGTTTATTAGACCCATCACTATTTGTGACACTTGTTGTTGTCATTATCATGTGGAATTTTAGTTATATTATGACACTTTTCTTGACTTTGGTAAAACTTTATGGCCAAGTTCACCTCCTGCTTCCACATTTCGTTCTTTATATCTGAAATTCTATGTGAAAGAGAAGGTGATGAATTATTTTACCAAAAAACATGCATTGGGGGAAAGAAATGTGATCGTTGTGGAAATCTAAGTTTGTTTCACTCAAAGTATCCAATTGATATGAAAGGTCAATCATTTTCTAATATAACAATCAATTGGAAGAGATATGAATATATCAACAACATGACTCCACATTCTTCAAATGTTATTTCCAAAAGGATTGATTTGAAAGTAGATAAAATCTGTGTGATAGATTTTTTGAAGAATTTTTTGGAAGAAATTTATAAATACACCAAACATTCACATAGAGATCAATAGAAATACCTACAATTCAAACAATCCCATGAAGTGTTTCCACTAGGGATAATTTTGTCTGTAGTTGATTTTGTAGAGAATTACACATCCACTGCACAAAAAGAAATAGAGAGTCAATATTATCATTATGATCAAGTCACTATATGTGTCCACATTCTATATATACATGCTCAATGGAGTCTTGATAACATAGAAAGAACCAACGACAATCGACATGTTATTAAAGAATATCACTTTTATATACGTGATGATCGAGCACATGACACACATTATGTACAACATTGTTTTGATAAATTTTATGACTCATTGAAATAATGCGGAATCATATTCGATCGACATTGGATTTGGTCAGATGGGTGTGCGGGTCAGTTCAAATCTTCATGATCATTCTATTGGTTGTGTCGTCTTAGTAAAAAATTAAACATTACACATTGTTGGAATTGTTTTGAGATTGGTCATGGAAAATGAGAGTACGATGGTGCAGGTGCATGTGTAAAATGAGCACTTCGAAGGTATGAGATGAACCCTCATGCCAATCGATTTGAATCCATTGATCAAGTTGTTGAATGGTGAAAAATGGTGCTAAGCCATGAAAATAATCTGTCAAGGGATGTGTGCAGGTGTGTCTATATATACATGTTATGCATGTACACATGATATTTTTATTCACGTGTTCAAATTTATATCCAATCTTCAATCATTTTCTTGAGAGATTTCAAGTTAACAAGTTCTTGGCTTGTGCAGGTTTTTTTGGTATGTTTGAATCCAAGATGTAAATAGATCAATTCCATATGAACTCGGTACAATACACGGAACACGAAAAATGCATTTAGTTAAAACAAAATGCTATCAAAATGTTTTTGCATTTTATAGAAGAAATGAGTCTTGTTTTTGTTCAGTTTGTATAGAGGACACAAAATCCATAGAGATTTGCGAAAACGAAAATGCAGAATATATAAAGCTTGGAGACATACCAAAATTAATATAAAAGGGAAAATTCCACTTGCAATCTCAAAGGAGATTGAATAAAATGAAACTTTAGTGTCAATTAATGGCGATAGAGTTTTTGATCTTGTTAGAGAAGACAATTTTTATGTTTAATTTTTTTTCAAATAACTTGTAGATGTACGTGTGTGATAATCTAACTCAAACTATTTGTTGACCAATATATCCAATTATTTGCAGGAGATGTCTTTGTCGTGGTTGCACCTGTAGACAACATTGAAAATGTGAAATACTATTTTATGCGATGCACAAAACAAAAGATGAGGTTATTAGAAGATTTTGATGATAACAGTTTTATATATGAAAGATGATCCATTGTATTGAAAGGATATTTTTTTCAAGAAACCCATCAAACCGATACTCATGTTCACTTTCAAGACTACCAGTCAGATGTCATAAGTTTTCAATATAGTCATTTGGTATGTGCAATGCACATAAAGTTAATAGAAGTTCAGTAAAAAAAAAATTAGGAAATAGAAAATGTCTAAAGCCAATCGTGAACGAATAATTGAAGATGGAATACCATTACGATTTCTTTAGACAAATGACATGTACATTCTAGAATTTTATATTTTGCATTGAAAGTACACATATTTATGAATATCTAGGATTCTAGAATCATTTCCGGTTTAGTTTACTTTCATGGTCTATTCAATTAAGAAAAAATGTATTTTTGATGAATTATAAAGTTTACCAAGCCTTATTTGCAATTTCAAGGAAGAACCTATAGATTGTATCTAGGGAACCTAAATTGACCTATACTTTGGATGATTATACTTTAATCCTACAAATTATCCAAATCATATACACAAATGACTTAATGCATGTAACCAATTTACTAAATATAGGATTTGCGTTCATTATTTGCAATTTATTGTTCAATGTTTTTTCATATGAAGAGGATAACTTCATATCAAAACTAGGACCCATTTCCATGTCATTATAAGAGACTATTGATGGCTTAGAAAAACTTTAAAGACATCTTAAAGTGTATGATTAACATCCTAATTAAAAAATACAAGGTAATACATGTATGATTATCATCCTAATTAAAATTTTTAAAGTCATCTTAAAAAGTATTAATTTTAATTATGAAATTGTGAATTTTGATTCCAAAAGTGTTGATATTATATTAAATTGTTAAATTTATGCATTTAGATTTCAATATCTTGAATAAAATTGAAATAGAAATGTGTATGATGAACATGTAACAAGTTACTTATATTCTACACATAAAACATAGTTTTCATGGAGTTTGATTGAAAAAAACTTAAGTTGAAAACGAATTTGATTTTGTGGTCCGATAACAAAAAATAAAAAATAAGAGGTCATGTATTAAAGATTGGTTTGTTGCACTTAGATTTTCATAATTTTAATTGAATTAATGGTAGAGGTCATATTAATGGCATTAGTGAATACTTCCAATGTGGAGAGGATTGATAATTTCCATCAACCATTCTCTACCCTTACAAAAACAATTTATATCAATATAAATTTTAATGAAAATCACTTATATTAAAGTATATTTTAATTTTACATATTAAAATAGGTTCTAATACTTCCAATATGCAGAGGATTGATAATTTCCAAATCAACCATTTTCTACCATTTTTCAATACATAAAAATTTATATCAATAATTTTTTTAATGGAAATTGCTTACTTATATTAAAGTATATTTTAATTTTACATTCTAAATCATGTTTTTATTTCAATTTGTATTACAAAGTACACATTTTTATTTAACATTTGATTGAATAAATATATTGAAATCTCAAAAAAAAACCAAAGACTAACATAACCAATTTAGTGTTGGACTGTCATTTCATTGTGAAATTTCATAAGAAACTATAAAATTTGATAACTTGTTTCGACTATTTTCAACCATATTTCCAAATCAAACAAAATATAAATTATAAGTTAGAACCTATAATTTGATAACTACCCAGATTTCCCATCACTACACAATCAGCTCCACACAGAATCAACTCTATTTCACATAGTATAATGATGTTTATACAATAATGTTTATAAATAAAATGAAATAAAACATTTTTAATTTCAACACAATATCGTAAAACATAAAATAACCTTTTGAGAAATCAAATATGGGACAATAAATTGATATTTTGAGTTCCAAAAATATCGTCTCTCTCTCTCTCTCTCTCTCTCTCTCTCTCTCTACATAGGTTCCACGTCCATTTTAGGATGATAACGAAAACTAAGACATTTAACTCCAAAATTTTGGACTCTAAGACATGTCTTTAAGATAGATCACTTCATACCTGCAAAAGAAAACATAATTCAAAAATAAAAAATTTACAATAAAATATATATACAAATTTAAAATAAAATGTACACATGTACCGTTTTAGATAAATAAAAAAGTTGTGATTAAAGAAACGTTGACATACATACCAAAAGAGTTAAGTCTCATCCTCCAACATACTCATTTCCACCAAATATAATGTAAATATATTTTCCACCAAATATAATTTAGACATCGGTAACAATAAAAACAATAATAATAAAAATAATACATATTAACATATATACTTTAGCTAAATATTAAATAAACAATAAGAAATAATAACATACCCAACCAGAGTTAAATAGATTTAAGATTTTTCCTATCTTTTTATTACACTTTTTTGGCACTTTTTTAAACCAAAATTCCATCACAAAGTTCCAAAACTTCCAAAATAGTTACTCTCCACATTAAGCATACATGATTTAAACAATTTGTAAAATCTTATCTAAAATCTTAAAAAAATTTAAAGAGAAAAATTGTGTTCTTGGTAAGAAATTTTTGTGTTCAGAGTTAGATAATAATCTGAAAATAAATATAGAACCGTGTATGAAAAAAGTTCACAAATCTCCATATTAATTCATTCTTCCAATGAAATACTTATCTCCTTGTGGATAAAGTCCCAAATCCTTCAGGTGAAATTCTCATCCCAGGTGATCTTATTTGATCTTATTTACCCAACACTAAAATACTAATATCCTCAACAATAAAATACTTCTCTCCTCTTCTGCAATGGTCATATAATCAAATTCCATAATGCCCTTTCAAATTAAAGGACTCATAAATCTCCATATTAATCCATTCTTCTAAGAAATTATTTATATTTATGAAAGTTTACAAATATCCATTTTAAAAACCATTCTTCCAGAAGATACTTATCTCCTCTTTCTGTGGTGGAATAGATCTCATATAATATTTCATGTACATGAAGAAAACACAAATCTAAACATATATTAAATCATTCTTCAAAAACCATTTAAATCTTTCATCTTTGGGATATATTCATATTACTTATAATCAAATGCTCTTTGAAATTATATGTGAGTTATCTCACATATACTATGTGAGCTAGCTCAGATATACTATATGTGTGAGCTAGCTCAGATATACATATATGTGAGCTAGCTCATATATACATATATGTGAGCTAGCTCAGATATACATATACATAGCTTATTTGTAAATCTACTTGAATGTTGGTTTTTGTGGTTAGTAACCAATTATTTAAGAGTTTGACAATACCATGGCAAGAAGGAATTCACTTCGTTGTATGAAGAAAATACAAATGTCCATACTACGCCATGCTTGGATAAGAAGGCAAGGAATGCAATCGAAGAAAATTTAGAAACTTGTCCTTTTCTGATGTGGGATAGAGTCTGCTCTCAAATAATCAAATGTTCAAGTTCAAAATTAGGTCTTCATCATGATCTAAACTTAAATAAGTTTGAATGTACCATTTAATACAACAATAAGCTTATATGGGGGTTCTATATATTTCAAAATAATTGATCAAAGCGTTGAGTAGGAAAGGATAAACTAAAAATTTGAGAAAGCAAAAATTTGAAAAAAGTAAAAAATATAAGCTTATTCAACAAAAATAAGCTTGAACACTTTTATATAAAACCCCAACATAAAAGAAACTTAAAACTCACTAATGTGCAATGAACATATATTTATGAATCATCATGAATGGACACATCCTTCCCAGGTATGGATGCTTCCTTTGCTTCCTCCTCAATCCAAATCTCCCGCACTCTCTTCTTCACATTTTTTCAAGCACACTCTCAAGTACTCTCTTCTCCACATTATCCTTTATAACACATTTCAAATTTAAAAATTTGAAAATTAAATTTAAATGATTTTAACACATTAAATTGTAGTTTTAAATTTTGAAACATGAAATGCATGTGATGTGCCAACCTATGATTCAATAAATTAAATGTTGTTTAAGGCATTCTTCTTTTAAATTAATAATTTAAATGACAATTTGTAATTTTAATACATAACTAAATTTGTTTTCAACATGCAATTATACCTGTGAACTCCCACCCTCTTCAAACTCTCCCAATGAGAATTGAGACAAGCATGCCCAAGTAGTAGGAGATGGAATAGGGATATGTGAACAACACAACTAAGAACTAAATCTAGGATTCAATGTGTTCACATTTATACAAAATTATAAATGTCATGTTGTTGATCTTATTCAAAAGATTGGAGATTGGACAACTAAAGTGCTAATCTATGGATATTAGAAAACACATACCTGATTCAACCCATCCAAATTTAAACTTGTGGAATCAAGTCCCCTATTTATTGTAGATTCATTTAATATATCTCCAAACTGCAATTAATGACAATAACAACTCAATTATTTCTATAGATACAATTATATGTATCTAGATCTAGAATTAGAAGTAAACTATCATAAAATGCATAAAAAATTTACTAACTAGAACACATATTAATCTGTTGTTCGATTCATCATTCTAAATGACCTCCTTCCAACCATCACGATTTTTTTTTTCATACTCCCTAAGATATTCTACTGAAATGGTATCTAACTCTGCATCTGTTTTATAAACAAAATGACTTAAGAATTGACTTACGCTTGCTGACGGTTCAAACCAACATCAACACCATAAAAGATCAATTCCAATTTTTCCCCAATTACATTCCTAGCCTCTTTGACAACCTATGATGAAGCTCACAACTCTGAATGTGAAGCAAATGCTCATGTTGGGTGAGATACTAAAGGTCGTGGAGGCATCTGTAATGTCTCATTTCGATATGTCTCTTTTCAATCATATGTCCATCCTTTACCATCCCCATAATAATTGAATGATAGACTAGTATAATCAGGGTGCATGTCCATGAAAAAATATGCATAAATGTGTCTAGAAAAATAATATGGAACATCATCGTTCCACAAAAATTTCTGATATGCTGTCAAAAATCTATTATACAGATTTCCTGTTATGTTGGGGTGCTTAAAATATTACACCTTCAACATTTTCGCTTTGGCCCACCTTTGAAATTGAACATTGAAAATGCATTTTCTTTTGAAACTTTATTCTTTACCGCATCTCATTTATCAAGGCCCATCACCTCTGAATTTTGTTGCCTCATCAAATCGATAAAGCTGTCAGTTGTTGGCCTCATCATTTGATATGCATCCATAAAGTTTTGCAATGAATGGAAAACAATATGCAAAATTTGTTTACTCTCCCAAGGGAGATCCAAGATCCTCAAATCATTTTCCAACCTAATTTTAACACTTGATCATTGCTCAAGGGTCATTACTTTAGTAATCCCTTCACAGGGAAGCTCATCGCCAACATCCGAAGGATAGGTGGACGTAGGCGTGTAATATTTTGTTTCTTGATAACGCCGCCTCCTAAATCTACCTTCACTCTCTTCACCAACATTATAATTTTCATGACACCCAATATCTCTTTCATTGTCTTACCTCACTCTAAACTCATTGTATACACATGCATTTGAAAGTAATTACAACATTTAACTTTACATAAATTTAAATACACAAAAATACAAAAAAATAAACAAAATCAAAGAAAATTACCAAAACTATTTTCTTGTCTTGATGTATTCCCTACATTCTTAGGTGTAGGAGTATCAATGCGCAACCTATGTAACACGGATGTGTCCATAGCACTTGCTTGAGCACATTCTCTAGTTGATCTATTCACAGACTCGTTTGATAATCTCCTCTCACGAGATTGTCATTGGTCCGTCAGAGTCTCAATCGAGGAAGGGGTTCCTCTTCTTCCTTCTTGGGATAGCCTAGAGCGTTTGCGAGGAATGTTTAGAGACTCATGTTTCAACATATTTCCTTAATATCTATTCTTTGGAAATTCATGAAAAGTTAATCACAAGACAAGTACGAGTTAATATCTCCAACATTGACCAACAAAAATTATGAAGAAAGAAAAAAAGAAAAAGAAAAAAATAATAGAAATGTTCTTTATGTTAGACACCATTATAATAGAGTGATGCATAACTCCACTACCCATTCCCATTTCAAATATATTTTGGTTTCTTACTATTATCACAAATAACCTTGGTAAATCCACCAAAAATGGAAACAATATTTAGACGAGAACATATTAGGACATAAAGTATATGAAATGCTCCAAAAGTACAAGTGGAAAGGAAAAGTCACAACATGAGAAGCACTTACTATGATGGAAACACATAATATATGAAGAGTACATGGGTCAAAGTCTGGTAATGGAGTAGCAAATGACTATATGGGAAATCAGATTTCATGCATCCAACGAGTATAGAGCACAATCCATGAAAATCAACGATTAACTTTACACCATGTTTGGTTGGATCGAAGAAAGCTGCCATATAATTAAACCTTAAATCGATGAAATCATTACTTTATGATACAGTGACAAATTACTTGGGTTTTCATCGAATCAAATATTCGCTAGCTAAGATGCAGCATAAATTCATGGTTGGGGTTAGATAGAAGAAGAAGTTGAAAATTATACTCACGTCCATTCGAAAAAATTTCCATATTGTGGTGGAAAGGAGGAAGTTGTTGCCATGTTTCATCCCAAAATAGAGCATTGATTCCATCCTTGACTTCCCAAAAACAATGAGTGTGGATAATATCTTTATTTTTCCAGACATTGTTCCATATTAAGGAGCTTGAAATATTTGTTGAAAGTTTGATCAGGTCCTGAGGATCTATGAGAGGGTAATAGTTCTTGCACCAAAGGAAGGCCCATAGAGTATTCTTTGATGTCAGGCAATGCCACCATGTTTTAGCTTGAAAAAATGAGCTGGGGACATCTAAATATTTGATAATGAGTCCTTGTTTGAGGTTAGGGAGATTGAGCTTGTCCAAGTGACTAAATCCCATTTCTTTTCTTTGCAAGTTACACCCCACATAAAGGATCTTTGGAGGTTTCAAACAACTTTTAGGATCACTTTGGGAGAAACCATGGATGAAAACAAGTAAAGAGGAATGGATTGAAGGATATACTTGAGAAGGACCAGTTGTCACGATGCATTGAGCATTCTGAAGGACCAATTAGAGAATTTCGTGTTCATTCGGGAGAGAAGGTCCCCCCATGATGAATTTCGTAGTCTATTTTCAATGAGAAGGAACCAATATATTTTAATGCAAGAGAGATCCTTTGGAATCCAAGGATCTTGTATATTTAAGCCTGTACAACAGAGGTAGTGTGAAATAAAAAAAACTGAGATTTGAGATATTGATAGTGGTAATTGATGAGTCCATGAAATATGAAAGGACTTGTTGGATAGCCTTGGCTTCTTTAACTGTAGATTGAGCCATGAAAATAGTGTCATCAACAATTTTTGATGGGAGATGGGATTGACGCAGTGAGAAAAAACACAACCCACCACCTCGTGCTCTCCTGCTCACAGGATCGATCTCATTCACTCATTCATGAGCCAAATTAGATCTTTAGATCCCCTGCTGGAATCCTCTGCTAAAAACCCGATCCACAGGTCCTTTCTTCACCCTCACGGCCTTTTTGCACTTCACTGTGACCTTTCCCTGACTAATTATTGGGGTTCGGGGTTTCAGACATTCCACTGTCAAGAGTTCATCACTCTCGATTCCCCGATCACCAATGGGACAAATTGTCGACGCACCCCTTTTCCTCAGCTCCTTCTAGCTGTGCTACTGGTCCACGTGACCTACCTTCATATGACCACAGTCATAGGTTCCTATCGGGATTTCGGGCTTTGCTATACCAAAATTCACTTGCCCTTTGGATCCACGATCCTTCGATTCCCGACGGGCTCGTTACGCACTTGCCCTCCTAGCTAGGCTCCTAGCCTATACGACCTTGTCCCCATGACCACAGTATTATCTCTCATCGGGTCTACGGGGTTTCAAATGTCAAAGATAATTTGCTCACGGGATCCCCGATTCTTCGAATCTCAACTCTCTAATCTGCTGACAGCTGGCCCCTCATGATGGTACTATCCTCCTCCTCTACTGTGTTGACAGCTGGCTCCCACTCATTGGGGTATCACGTTTCGCGATTCCAAAGTGCACAAACAACTTGTCACCGAGATCACTGATATCCCGATGAACTAAACATCGATGGACAACTTCCTTGTCGAGACTTTTCTTGATGACGTTGATCGTTGCCACACGTCCTTCCAGATGGACAGTCCCGATTCCTCCAGGATTTTGAGACTTTCGATGTCCCAACACCTTCGACCTTAGGAACTTTGATTTCCGGATGCCGAATATCCCGATGCCTAGTGTTCGGATCTCTGGGATGGACGATCATGCGACACGTGTCCTCTCCTCAGATGGACGGCTCAGATTCTTTCGCTGATTCAGGATTTTTCATGTCCTGACTTTTATGACCTCGAGAACTCTGATTTCCCGAGTGTCGATATCCCGATACCTATCGGGATCTTCCTCCTGTTCACGAGGTTAACTCCCTTGCAACTTCCGCAGATCGGACGACTGTCGACGATCCTACACCAAATCTAACAACTCAGATCTCTTCTCCTTCCCTACGCTCCTCCAGATGCTTAACCTCTGCGTGCCTTCAACCAATCCAACGACTGACAGGATTTCTACTCCAGATCTGATGGCTTATATCATTTATCTTTTGCTCTTCTCCTGAGCTCCGCCGACGTGAAAACCAATGGTCCAGATCTGATTCCCAACCGATATGATGGTTGTTGTTTCTCCTCTGAGTTTCTGTGCTTTCTTCCCAGACTTGGGAGAAATATTCAACTCCTCAAAGGCCTCGACCTTTGCTTCTTTTCTCCTTTGCGAACTCCTCGACTCTGAGCTTTGTTGCGCGTATGATAACGCTGGCCCTACTGAGATTTTATCTTTGAATCCTTGGAGGATTCTTCAACTTCTGCACTCCTTGTAGAGTATCCTCACGCACACACTGGTGCTGTCCCTCCTGAGCTTCTTCGAACACTTAGACCCCTTGAGGGATTTTGTCCTTCTTCCTTCTCCCACAGATGGAGAATACTTGGATGCCCTTCTGGCTATCCTTCGCTCTAGCAACCTCTTGCTGAGTCTTTATGGGTGTTCAACAACCCAGTGAAGATACTTCAGTGGATACTTCCTCCATCTCCATAACTCAAAGAGGTCTCTTCTTCTTGTGCCTACCTGCACACAGTCTCAATGCCCACCTGGCAGAGTTTCTTCTTTTCTCAGAACTTCCAGCATTTCTGTCCTCCTGTGTACTTATGTACTTGTTCAATGCCCACCTGGAAGAGCTCTTAGAATCCTCTATGATTCTGTTTGGACTCACAACAGAGTTCCTCCAACTGCACCTTGTGCCTGTGCTCAATGCCCACTTGGCAAAGCGTTACATAATTCCTAAGAGATTATGTCTGCAACTGTGTCTTCTCCCACACAGCCTTGCCTCCTGAGGTGTTCAGCAACCTGAAAGGTCTTCCTCCTGAGTTGTTGATTTCAGCTCTTGTGCCTCAACACGCCTTTGTCTGAACCCCGCAGTGTTCAGAAGTGCATCCTCTGTGCATGTCTCTCAGAACCCGCAGCGTTCTGTCACATCCTCTTGGTGTGAAGCCTCAAAGACCTTCAAACCTGAAATCAAAACAACCTACAAATGCACAACTACAACATACATTTACAACATAAATAAAGAACACACACAGACATCCACATAACATAGAATATATGCAGGAAAAACTGCTTTTTTTTATATTAACAATGGCAAATGCTTATAATTACAATGGTGTTCCTGAGCTCGCTCTGGCTCTCCTCAACCTCTACTCATCTAACTCTCTTCTCTCCTCTCTAACTCCCAAAATGAGATCTCAAAATCTCTTTTACCTGAGGGTCTCATCGAGCGCTTCCCTCTAGGTCTACCTACCCTATTCAATTACATTAAATGGCTGTATAGTCTAGCATCTGGATCTAGATCTCAGTCGATCTAGCATTAAAGCCGATCTACCTAACGCCTGCACAAAGGCACGACTCTTCTAGCTCAACAACCTAAGCATTTAAATTACATTCATTTCAAATTTAAATGAGGTTGCGCCTCCTTTTCAGCATTTGAATGCACGCACTAAGACGTGGCTGGCTGGCTTGCTGGCTGACGTGGAGAGATGTTCCTGCATCAAACTCCTCAGCTGCAAAATCATGAGCTCCTGCTCATGCGCTTCCCCTGTAAGTGGTTGGAAATCGTCCTGGATCCCAAACAAATATCTGGAGCATCCCATCTACTCCATTCTGCTACTGTTGTTGCTACTTCTATTGTGCCACTACTGCTGCTTCTTTTCTGCCCAACTGCTCTTCGCTGGCAGTGTCTGCTGATCGGATCATCAGCTCCATGATCTCTTCGATCACTGCATCCAGCTGCTCCCATGGCTGGCTCTTCTTTTGTAGTCTCCTCAGCTACAAACATTTTCGGCACATGGGCAGATCGCCATGATCTACCATGCCTCCTTCATCAACTTCCAACTTCAGCTGTTGGATGTGCATGCCCTGCACTTTCACTCTCTCTTCTAGGGATTCAATTTGATCCCACAGATCAACAAAACAAATGATGTCTGCATCTTCTTCTTCTACTGCTGCAAACTCCCCTGTTGCAGTCTTTTCAGCTTCCTTGCTGAAAATATTGAGCCATTCCCCAGAATGCTCATCTTCCTCTTCTGCTTCCTCTGCTATTAGCTTCAGTGCTACATCTTCCTCAGCTTCCTAGCTGAAGTCATTGAGTCATTCCTTAGAACGCTCATTCTCTTCTCCCATTTGGGAATCTTCTAAAGTCTTCTCTAATTCTTCTTGGACAGTCTCAACCGACTTTTCCTCTACTGTTGTTGCACCATCTGCAACACATACTTCTGCCTCCTCCTGGACAAATGGTAGGAGTATTCCAATTCCCCCAATCATCAGAATATCATCTTGATCTTCCTCCTCTTCTGTCAACTGCACATGCTGATCCAAATCTATCTTTGAGCTCACCTGCTCTGTCAGCTCCCCAGGCCGATTCCAACTCACCTCTGAGTTTATGAGACCCACAGATAGTCTCATCTTCTCATCCCTGCCCACTTGGCAATATGGGATGTCTCTGTTGCCCTCCTGGCAGACCATGAGATCAACTGATCCCATCTTCATCAGCACTCCTTACTGAATTGAACTCTTCTCTGAGTCTATGAGACTTTCAGACAGTCTCGTACTTTCATCTCTACCCACCTGGCAATCCGAGATGCTTCCGCTGCCCTCCTGGCAGTCTTTGAGATCTCGCAACGACCTCTTATGATTGCCCACTTGGAAATGTGAAATTCTGTTGTCTTCATGACAGTCCGTGAGATCCTCAGCTAATCCCAACTCTGTTCCCTTTCCCATCTTGCAATCTGGAAACCTCTCCCAGTCTCCGGTTCACATACCTCATCCGTCCTGTTAATAGCGTCCACTATCTTCTGACCATCAACTCCTTGACTGGTCATTTTGATTTTGGCTTCTTTCATGGGCCATTCATATACCCATCTCGGCTCCTTATCCTACCGTATCTTCAATTCGAGCCTCGCCATTTCTCTTTTTATATATGCGAGCTCTTCATCCATGTCTTCTTGGATCCATAGCTCTCTCCTCCCAGCATATCTACGGCCTTCGGTAGCCATTTTGCTGCTTCTGTTTGCCTTCCTAGAAAATCTTCTATCACTCTGCATCCTGAATGTTTTCATCTTTATCCTCTCATAGTCTCCCTGACTGTCTTCTTGATTGTTGCCTTCCTGCCTGAAATATACAGACAAGAACCTGCTCTGATACCGCTTGATGTGTATCAGAGTACTCTCTATCTCTTGCCTCTCTTGTCTGAAATATACAGACAAGAAATCACTTTGATACCACTTGACGCAGTGAGAAAAAACGTGACCCACCACCTCGCGCTCTCCTGCTCACAGGATCGATCTCATTCACTCATTCATGAGCCGAATTATCTCTTTAGATCCCCCGCTGGAATCCTCTACTAAAAACCCTATCCATAGGTCCTTTCTTCACCCTCACGGCCTTTCCAAACTTCATCGTGACCTTTCCCCAACTCAATATCGGGGTTCGGGTTTCAGACTTTCCACTATCAAGAGTTCAGCACTCTCGATTCCCCGATCACCGATGGGACAAATTGCCGACGCACCCCTTTTCCTCAGCTCCTTCTAGCTGTGCTTTTGGTCCACGTGACCTACCTTCATATGACTGCAGTCATAGGTTCCTATCGGGGTTTCAGGCTTTGCTATACCAAAATGCACTTGCCCTTTGGATCCACGATCCTTCGATTCCCGACGCGCTCGTTACGCACTTTCCCTCCTGGCTAGGCTCCTGGCCTATACGACCTTGTCCCCGTGACTGCAGTATTGTCTCTCGTTGGGGCTACGGGGTTTCAAATGTCAAAAAGAATTTTCTCACAGGATCCCCGATTCTTCGAATCCCAACTCTCTAATCTGCTGACAGCTGGCCCCTCACGATGGTACTGTCCTAATCCTCTGTTGTGTTGACAGTTGGCTCCCACTCATTGGGGTATCACGTTTCGTGATTTCAAAGTGCACAAACAACTTGTCACCGGGATCACCGATATCCTGATGAACTAAACACCGATGGACAACTTCCTTGTCGAGACTTTTCCCGATGATGTTGATCGCTGCCACGCATCCTTCCAGATGGACGGTCCCGATTCCTCTGGGATTTCAAGACTTTCGATGTCCCAACTCCTTTGACCTCAGGAACTCTGATTTCCCGATGCCGAATATCCCGATACCTAGTGTACGGATCTCCGGGATGGACGATCATGCGACACGTGTCCTCTCCTTAGACGGACGACTCAGATTCTTTCGTTGATTCAGGATTTCTTATGTCCTAACTTTTATGACCTCGAGAACTCTGATTTCTCGAGTGCCGATATTCCGATACCTATTGGGATCTTCCTCCTGTTCATGAGGTTAACTCCCTCGCAAATTCTATAGATCTGATGGTTTTCAATGATCCTACACCAAATCTAACGACTCAGATCTGTTCTCCTTCCCTGCGCTCCTCCAGATGCTTAACCTTTGCGTGCCTTCACCCGATCCAACAGCTGACGGGATTTCTGCTCCAACCATTTCTCCTGTGCGCTTCACCTAAGCTCCTCCTAGACGTGAAAACCAATGGTCCAGATCTGATTCCCAGCCGATATGATGGCTGTTGTTGCTCCTCTGATTTTCTGCGCTTTCTTCCCAGACTTGGGAGAAATCTTCAACTCCTCAAAGGCCTCGACCTTTGCTTGTTTTCTCCTCTGCGAACTCTTCGACTCTGAGCTTCACTGCGTGTATGAGAACGCTGGCCCTCCTGAGATTTTCTCTTTGAATCCTTGGAGGATTCTTCAACGTCTGCACTCCTTGCAGAGTTTCCTCATGCACACGCTGGTGCTGTCCCTCCTGAGCTTCTTCGAACACTCTGACCCCTTGAGGGATTTTGTCCTTCTTCCTTCTCCCACAAATGGAGAATACTTGGATTCCCTTCTGGCTATCCTTCACTCCAACAACCTCTTGCTGAGTCTTTCTGGGTGTTTAGCACCCTAGTGAAGATCCTTCAGTGGATACTTCCTCCAGCTCCAGAACTCAAAGAGTTCTCTTCTTCTTGTGCCTACCTGCGCACAGTCTCAATGCCCACCTGGCAGAGTTTCTTATTTTCTCAGAACTTCAAGCAGTTCTGTCCTCCTGTGCACTTATGTACTTGTTCAATGCCCACCTGGTAGATCTCTCAGAATCCTCTATGATTTGGTTTGGAATCACAACAGAGTTCCTCCAACTGTACCTTGTGCCTATGCTCAATTCCCACTTGGCAGAGCCTTACTGAACTCCTAAGAGATTCTGTCTACAACTGTGTCTTCTCCCACACAACCTTGCCTCCTGAGGTGTTCAAAAACCCCAAAGGTATTCCTCCCAAGTTGTTGATTTCAACTCTTGTGCCTCAACATGCCTTTGTCTAAACCCCGCAGTGTTCAGAAGTGCATCCTCTGTGCATGGCTCTCAGAACCCGCAGCGTTCTGTCACACCCTCCTGGTGTGAAGCCTCAAAGACCTTCAACCCTGAAATAAAAACAACATGCAAATGCACAACTACAACATACATTTACAACATAAATAAAGAACACACACAGACATCCACATAACACAGAATATATGCAGGAAAAACTGCTTCTATTTATATTAACAATGGAAAATGCCTGTAATTACAAAGGTGTTCCTGAGCTCGCTCTAGCTCTCCTCAACCTCTATTCATCTAACTCTCTTCTCTCCTCTCTAACTCCCAAAATGAGATCTCAAAATCTCTTTTACTTGAGGGGCTCATCAAGCGCTTCCCTCCAGGTCTACCTACCCTATTCAATTACATTAAATGGCTGTCTAGTCTAGCATCTGGATCTAGATATCAGTCGATCTAGCATTAAATATGATCTACCTAACGCCTTCACAAAGGCACGACTCTTCTGGCTCAACAACCTAAGAATTTAAATTACATTCATTTCAAATTTAAATGAGGTTGTGCCTCCCTTTCAGAATTTGAATGCATACGCTGAGACGTGGCTGGCTGGCTTGCTGGCTGACGTGGAGAGATGCTCATGCATTAGGGATGTTCTTCATCGTAAACACACAAGAATTCATTTTATTTTCTACCACATTCATTTTGATGTCTCTGCTAGGATGTTTATCCATCAAGATGAAGACGAAGGTCGAGAGGGGATCTCTCTACCTGACACCGCTGGAGGGGGAGAAAGTAGAAGAAGGGGAGTAGTTGAACAGGATTGAAAAGTAAGCATGGAAGGTAAGGGAAAGTAATAATTTGATCTAGGCAAGGGAGAACCAAAAGGCACGAAGGGTATGATGAATGTCTTTCCAACTCAACTTGTCGAGGGATTTAGACATATACAAATTTAAGACCATACCGAGGGTTTTGGAAATTATTAGAGAGTGGATGATAATGTGGAAAGGATAACCCAATCCAATATTTACCTCCCCTCCACATAGCTAGTTTGTTTTAGAGAAATCATAGAGGGAAGAACAAATTTTAGTCAATTGACTATGAATTTAGTGATGATTTTGTATACCATGTTACATAGGGAAATTAGGCAAACTTTGTTGGGGTTTTCCACCTTATCTTCCTTCGGGATGAAGGTGAGGAAGGTTATATTTAGATTTGGGATAAAATTGGACTGAATGTGGGAGTATTATACTAAGTCCCATGTGTCCCACTTTATGATGGGCCAGCATGCTTGAAATAAATCCGAAGTAAATCCATTAGGACCCAACAATTATCCTTTAATAATGTCAAATAATTCTTGCTCATCTTCCTCTAGAGAGATGGGACACATGAGGGAATCGCTCTATGCCAGTGAGACTAGCTGCAGGATGTGTTGAGTAATTTTTTGAATAGTCAACCTTAACTTTGCTTCTAGTTCAGTGAGTTGATCCTGAAAGAAGTTGACTAACTGTTATTCTATGTTATCATGTTCTGTCACACTGTTTCCCTGTCTATATTTTGAAGAGGTGGTGTGATTGTGACGACTTCATTGAATGATAGATCTGTGGAAGAATTTTGTGTTTTCTTCCCGTCTTTGAGCAAACAGATTCTAGATTTCTTTTTCCATAGCAATTCCTCTTGTTTTTATGTTTCATTAATTTGAGATTGTATTTGATTATCGTCCTTATCATTTGTTCTATGAGGCCTTCACATATGATGGCTTGTTGGACTTGTTCCATCTAGGAGCTGATCTCTTTTTTTCCCTAGAAAATATTCCCAAATTCCTCTTTGTTCCATATTTCTAGTTTTTGTTTGATATAATTAACTTTCTAGTGAAATATGTACATAGGTGATCATGAATAAAGGTTTCATTCTTCCCACTAGGATTTGATATTTTTCTAGAAATTTGGATGTTTAAAACAAAAAATTTTCAAAGAGGAATGGTGGGATGAGAGGGTTTCCATGAAGGTCTAAATTTAACATGATTGGATAGTGGTATACGCCCCTGTAGGGAAGGATGGAGGATGAATGATGGAAGCCAACTAGAAAAATAGATTATGAGGCTAGCAAGTGATCAAATCTTGAAGACACCTAGTTTTGGCCTCTTTTATAGGTTTTCTAGATGTGAATGTCATTGATGGTTGAGGGATTGAATGGTATCAAGAAAGGATTAGGAGTCATGGTCGAGCCTTCTTATGACTCATTTATTTTCATTCAGAGAGGTAATTATGTTGAAGTATCCACCAATAATCCAATGATCATTATTGATGATGGGGTTGCAGGTGTTGAATGGAGTCAAGAAAATGAAGCTTGTCAGGGATGGAGTCGGGACCATAAAAATTAGTGAGAAAGTGAATTTGATAGGACCATACAAGTTGGAAGGGAGTTGTGAAGAAGCACTTGGTGGTAAAGAAGTTGGAAAAAGCTATTTTAGTAGGGTTCTAGATAAGGGCAAGGCCTCCTGCTACTTTGTGTGCATATAATACCATAGCTTGGGGTACCTTCTAGATGCAAGAGGAAATGGTTTGAAGAATGACTTGGAGGAATTTAGTTTCTTGTATCATTACTATAAAGGGATTATCCTGGATGATTTTTTAACTAAGAAGCCCGTGCTTGGTTTTACAATTAAGGCCTTTGATATTCCAAGAGATGACCTTCATGAGGAATGTGGGGGGTTGGGTAGGAAAGTGTACTTCATCAAGGTAAGGCAACCTGAGTTAACCAGAAACTCTCCCAGATATTTAAGAATTTGTTTGTTTCTTTGCCTACCTCTTTTTATTTTTCTTTAGGTTTTTTAGGTTGAGTAGAGGAAGAGGATTTAATTCTTGTAGAAGGAATAGAGGGCATACCTTTTGTTTTTGTTGTTGGGTTGCTAAGAATTTTATTGTGAACTAGCGAGTCCTTCAAAAGCTGAGCCTATTGATCAGTGATTGAGTTCAAGTCTTTTTGTTGGTAGGAAGAAGAAATGGAATTTAGGTTGAGATCCCCAAGTTCCATTTCCTTGCCATCATATGAGTCAGGTTATTCCGGTGTGGCCTCCAACATGTATTCTTCGCCTTCATGATTGATTGCAGATTAGCTTAGCTTATTACCATTGATTGAGGATTATCTTATCTTATTACCATTGATTTCCATTACTTGAATATGGATTAGTACAAAACTAACTATGAGTACAACTTCCTGATATGAGTGTAATGTATCTGATAAAGAACTACTGATTACATTGGTTTGAATCTCTCATTGTGTAGTAGCCAATGATATTGCTTCCCATTAATTCCATATCATTCCATATTGTGAATCTCATCCTGATACCAGAAAAATCATCACTGTAAGGAAGTAAGTCCATTGAATAGGGATACTACTAACCTCTTCCCTATTTGGCCAGTTACAGTTAAAGGTTGTTGTATGAGCTATAACATAGGATCATGAAGCAAACGAAATGACTGTTAACTACAAAGGGCAGTATATAATAAGAACTAAAGGAAATGGTTTAACATGTAATACAAGGGGAATAGAGCCATTCCATTACTATGATATCAGTAATACAAGAAAAAATTAGCTTAAGGTTCAACAAGGTGATATCATGTTACCTATTTACCATAATCAATACATATTGTGATATTTATCTTATCTCTTATTAACTACATGGGATATCACTAGAAATCAATGGCACTAAGTATGAACACCTGTATTACTCTTGTATGTGATTCCAATGCTTGTGTCATAAGATATTACCCTTATTTTCACCTATCACCATTATCGAGTAGTGTGTATATTCACCTTATTTCCCTAATCAACACTGTGGAATAGTGATAAGTAGTATGTGTTCATTACATATAGCTTAGTTATTACTTCAATATCAACGTGGTTATTGTATAAAATAAGCATTACTTAGTGTTATATATGGTTTATATGTAAGTTCAATCTCAAAGATATGATACTAGTTCAATGGGTATAATCAATACAGATCCATATATTATGCATATTACTTAGTTGTATCAATACAGCTAAACGTGCTATCTCAAAAACAGAGGCTATATCTAAGATATTCATATACATCACATGTGTTCACTTTCAATACTATGATTCCAGTCAAATTTGATCGAGACTAATATAGAAGTAATACTAGTATTATGCATACTAGTATTACCCTTTAAAGAATATTAGTATTATGCATAGTTAATACTATTCAATGGTAATAGTTATGGAAAAAAGATCCATCGTTGTCAAAATAGAGCTCATATCTCTAATCCTTGTTGATCTCTTTGATTTGCCTCATATATGCACTGTTCATTTCCTTATATTCCCATATCTATGGTATGCTCATATAGTAAAGCTTTGCATAGTATGAAGAAAATAAGGCAGAGAGAATACCATGCAATATGTAACTAGTATTTGTGCCATATTAGTGTAAATACAAAGGGTAATAGATCACCAAAGCTAATGTTGAGGTCTCATAGAGGGATTTTTGTGGTCTCATATCATATTATCTCATTACTTCATCATGTTCAACCCTATACAATTAGTTGTTATGATTAAACAACAAGTTTGATTCATGTTTTTGTACACTTACTTTATCTCTATTGTTTCCATGATATTGAGTTTGTTAGACTAGATAATACATTAATCATTATGATGTAATTAATGGGAAACATACACTTATAGGGAGAATACATGGAATTGTAACTCGGCTTAAAGATGGTATTGTAATCAAATCTATTACTATAATATTAGATACAGTATATGTCATGATATATTAGTAATAACATGTATGATAAGATGTATACCATTTCCTATATATGTAAAATGGATCTGTATTAATTAATGGTAATTCTTATATGATTCAGGTAGTCTATGATTACTATATGTTCACTAGTATGTACACTATAACTGGGAGTGATGTCCATCTTAGATATGCCATATGTCATGATATATTAGTAATAACGCATATGATAAGATGTATACCATTGCCTAAATATGTAATATGGATCAGTATTAACTAATGGTAATGCTTCTATGATTCAGGTACTCTATGATAAAGATATATTCACTAGTATGTACACTATAACTAGAAGTGATGCCCAACGTAGCTCCAAGTAATACGAATGATTCAGGCAATTACAATGGAATAAGATTAGGCATAGGATAGTTAAAGATCATAAGATAACATAAGCAAAGACATATCATATTTACATAATATAAGCATAGTCATGGTCACACTGTATTACTATCGATCCTAGTTATATGAGCATAGTGACCAATGCTCTTCTATATCAATTCCACATGTTATAAATATCATATATTATGGGATTATTTATACTTTACTTGTATTGAATAGTGTACATAGAACTATTACTATAAGAAAAACTATAACTGTACTAGTAGCATCATTAACATGGGTCTTACAAAGGGTATACTCTTATCCAATACAGATGGGTTTTACTTACTCTGATTAAGAGAGAGCTAAAGCAATGGAATCAACTTCATATCTTACTCGTATGAGCTTTGTGAATATTACAATATAGTTAAGAGTGTGGAGTCTAAGTATAAGGTATAGGCTACTAATATCTGCATGATATTCATGGAACACTATGGCTATTATCTCTACCACCCTATATCAGAGTATGCATATCAGTTCCCCTTGTTCACATGTTACCATATTCACCGGTAAATCTCAGCCAACTCATCGGGTCTAGTATTACTAGTATCTATACCATATAAGTAGTATGTTCATGTTAGATGTAATGGGATTAGTTCATGTCTATCACCTATACCTTCCAAATTGACACCTATTATGTGCTAGATGTTACTGTGTTCACTAGAATGAAGGTCAATGGAAGTAATACTAACATAAAATTATAAATTACACTACAACTTGTACTTTGAATTACAACAAGAGAGAATAGAGCTATACATGGTGTGTTTCATATTAGTTGAGATCAAGTTGTTATTATGATATCTTACATGGTTTGATTATTATTAATAGTAGTATTGATTTAAGTTATATTGCCTTTATTAGGGAAACTATGTATATGGTGTGTACAACTTGTTCAGATAAAGAACATATAGCTATGGGTTTCAATAAGGACATAAAATGTGAATCTTAATAATATCATAGGTAAGAGGTTGGTTAAGTTGAACAAGAGAACATAGCCCTTACTAACATGAACTCAATATAACATGTATGATCGTAACTATCAGATAAACAAAAAATGGATTAGAATGATTATCATTAATATGTATATACCTTTATCGTAACCATGTATTAGTCTATAATTATCATAGTGTAACACATAGCCTTTACTAAGCTAAGGAACAGGGTCAAATATGGCCCTATCCATGTAGAGGGACAAGCTCAAATTTAGGCCTATCCCTGTACATGGACAGGGCCTCACATATATTATATGTGAGCTAGGTCACATATATATTATATGCATGAGCTAGCTCACACACACACACACACACACACATATGAGCTAAATGTTTAATTAACCCAAATATAAATTTTATTTTAAATCATAATTTCCCAATAAAAAAATTAAATTTCATATATGAAATGTTAGAAACCATAATTGTACATTGACTATAAACAACAGTTCCAAAATAATATAGTAAAAATCTATTCTAACATTTATAAGAATTTAGTAAACATTGCACCACAAGATTGGTGTCAATTTCACCATGTAATAATCTTCTACTTTTGTATTATATTTCAACAAAGAATAACAAAATAAAAATCTGTTTTAACATTTATCATAATTTATTAAACATTGCACCACATAATTGATTTCAATTTCACCATGTAATAATTATTTAGTTCTATATTATGTTTCTAATAACAAGAAAATAAAATATGAAAATCCATCCAATACAAATAATACAATCTCAATATAAAATTGTAAAATTACTAACTGTATATTTAAATCATTATCACACAATCTCGATATTTAAATCATTATAACACAATCTCAATGTAAAAAATAAAAAAATATTCACTAAATATTAATCAACACAGCTTTGAGATTTGAAAATCACAACATGTCTAAGGTATTGTTGCCACCATTTCACCTTGTTTTCACTAATTTCCAGTGGTCAAAAGTGGCCTAGGAATGAGGTCAGGGAGATTGAAATTTTAGTGCATAGGAATGAGCCTACAAAATTTGCGAGCAATAGACCTTCCTAAGATCTCGACACCTGAACTTTCAGGGAACAAGTTGGTTCTCTATTCTTGGTGGTAGATGTTTTAATTTTCTTCTTCTTTCTTTTGAACCTAAGTACTTCTCTTCTTATTTATTTCTTCATCTCAACCTAAATGTTGCCTTAGCAGAGACCTTAAATTTGTGATATTGGAGAACACCACAATAATTTTATCCTTTGTATATTTATTCATTCTAAATAAGTAGCAACAATAGCCATGCATTTCAAATATTTTCATCAAAATGGATAGTGTTGGACCAACCAACCAACTAAGTTACTGTGTCAATAATGTTGAACAAAAAATATACAGTTGAAATTGGGACTGTCCGAATTAGAAGTTAACAGATTTTGCATACATTTTGTATAAGAAAAGTTTTTTTGCAGATAGAAAAATATACAACCAAAATTGGGGCTGTCAAATGTGGATAAGTGTATATTTTAGAATATGAAGAACAATGGTTGTGTTTTCAAATTTGGGTAAGTGCATCTATGATATCACCGTGAAAGGGTGCACGAACAAACTTAGGAACATTAACCTAGGTCAAGTTCACAAGAGTTGTTGAAATGTTTGACTTTCTAAACGGAGATGCAAGTTCAAATTGCATTTTTTACTTTCTTGAATGAATATGCAAGTTCTAATTGCATTTTTTACTTTCTTGAATGAAGATGCAAGTTCAAATTGAATTTCTGCTATGATCTTTTTATTGTGTTCTTATCAGTTTTCTTGGGTATCATTAATTCTGTTCTTTTTCTGAGTCTTCATACTTTTAAGCCCGTCTTTGTTGAAAATGGAAACTATATTGAATTTTGGAGGAATCAAATTGGTATCTCAGTTCATGGCATTGGAGTTAGAAATTTGGATTTAAATTTGTTATTTCTTATCGTTCTATAAATGAAACATTGACATGAAATGTTCACCGCTTGTGTCTTTTTGTTATAGTGAAAAAATACTATAACATATTTTAGTTGTGGGAATTATTGCAATGGACATTTTACCAGTGTTTCAAGGTTTATTTCTATCTGTTGTACGTGATATTTTGTATATTTAAAACAATTTGTTCTTCTAGCTTTGTAAATGAGGCTTTCACATGAAATATTGACATCTTTTATCCGTTTTTCTATCAATGCAAAGTGACTGTTACATATTTTGATGTATCTATTCTCTAGGTTGATGGAATGACTACAGTGAATATAATTCCTATGTTTCAAAGTTTGTTTCTATTTGTTGAGTGCTATATTAATGCAGATTCTTCATCGTCGATGCATTCCTTTTCTTCCAATTTTATTTATGTTGGTGAATGCTTCTTTATATCTGAAACAAAGACTCTTTATTGGTGAATATAAAGAGTACATTTTTCTACCCGCAAGGGGATTAACGCACTAAATTTATCACATTTAAGATTGCAAAGAAAAATCTATCAAGACCGAGTGAAGAACGAAGGAAAATTTCAGAATCTAGAAGCAAAAGGGATTGTTTCATTGGAGACATTATGATTGTACATGGAAAAGGCACTTTGTAAGGAAGTCGAGTGATGGGTAAGCTGACCAACTAGCCATAAGGAATATGACAGACATGGTCAATGGTTGACCAATGGTGCATTGACGTGTGTAGAATTGATTAATTAAAACACATATCTTTAAAGCAACAAAACACATATCTTTAAAGCACGCACAAAACACATATATTTACAGTTAATTAAATTTACAAAAAATTACCCATAACTCCAAGACCCACCCATAGCTTCGCAATTCCAAGACCCACCCACAACTTTGACTGCACGCCCACTTGTCTGTAGCTGGAAAACATAATAAACTAACAAAATCATGCCAACACTCACACTAACACTATCACCTATCGCCAACACTCACACTAACACTATCACCTATAGCCAACACTCACACTAACACTATCAACCATCACCAAGAACTCAGAAAAACCGTAATAGTCATGATGTGTGGGTAATATATAAACCTCTTTTCGGCCGAAAAGTCCTTTCATCCGAAAATTTATTTCAATCAAAAATATATTTTGGATGAAACATTCTTTCGGCCGAAATAAATTTTTAGTCGGAATATATTTCAGTCGAAAACATGTCACCGAATGAAAAAAATATGTCCAGCTAAAATTGTACACGAAAATAGAGGGATTAGTCATGGTACCATTCGATTTGATCTTTTGTTTCTTCTTCTTCCTTCTGTGCTTCTATGTTGGCTTCCAAATACTTCTTTTGATATTCAAGATTTCATTTGATATTTCTGGCTTCTTCTAGCCGAGTTCTTAAGTTCTTGAAGATCTGTTGGGATTCTTCAAAAATGTGAACACTTTCCTATTGTTTCATCATTTATTTCTTGAGTGACTTGTTTTCTTCTCTTAGTTCATCTAAAGCACTAATCAATTCTGCTTCATAATTGTCTTCCTTTTCAATTAGTTTTTCTATCTCATTTCCTTCATGGCATTCAATTTCATGATGTCCATGTTTTTCATAATTAAAGAAAAACAACATACCTCTAATGATTATGTACTCTTAATCTTCTGAATCTATTTGACATGGTGAACATAATTCTTCTTGATCTGTATCTGCATCTTCTTTGGCATTTTCTGAATATGTTATAGGTGAAGAATATATGTCATGTAACTTATCACAAAGTTCTTTCGCTGATGAACATTTACCAACCTTTTCTCTTACCAGATTAGGTAATCCTTCCCAGATGAAATCCATTGCTATTTTGTTATTCTTCTTCAATTCCTTCTTGGTTGTAGTCTTTTCCCTTTTTGAACTATCATATCCTGTAACAACTGATATCCAAATATGATGTCCCTGTGCCTGTAAAAATACTTTCATCCTTCTTCTCCACATCTCATACTTAAAACAATTATGACCATTAAACATTGGTACTCCATTCTCAGAATAATCCATGATATCCTTCCAGTGGTTAAATTGTTTCCTGAAGGAACCTACTCTGATTCTAATTGTTGGATTACTGAGATGGGGGGTGAATTAGTAATACATAAATTTAATCCTTTTTCACCATAAAATGCAAGTGTTATATCAATGTAGCATTATCATCCAATAGTTGTAGAGTAAATCAATAATGAACAAATGAGAAATCACACAAATACATAGTACACCAGTGTTTTATGTGGAAACCCAAAGTGAGAGAAAACCACATAATGCTTTTTCTTATTTGTCTTTAGGAATTAAATTCATTGGAAGCACCAACTTCATTTGCTTTCCAGTTGCAACTGGAAAGAGGCTCCAACCCGCTAGTTTCTAAGGCTACAACCTGAGGGAAACTCCAACTCTCCAATTCTCTGTCTACAACCAAAAGGAGGCTACAACCCCATATGTTTTCCTTCTACAACCGAAAGGTGGCTACAACCACCCGTACTTTCCCCGTCCAATCGCCCTGACATATAAGTAGAATTATGCAACCACTCTCACACTATCACTTTGAGAAATATTGTTGTAAACCTGTACCAATCAACCTGCACCAAACAACCTGTACCCATAACGTGAACCATGCATCAACCATGCATCAACTTGTACCTCAAACTGTAATCAACTTGTACCATAAACAAGTGCATCAACCATGCACCAACCTATACCAAACAACCTGTAATCAACCTGTACCATAAACAAGTGCATCAACAATGCACCAACCTATACCAAAAACTTGTAATCAACATGTACCATAAAAGAGTGCATCAGCCATGCACCAACCTATAACTTAACCTGTACCATCAATGAGTGTATCAACCATGCACCAAACTTGTATGAATAACCTGTCACAACAACCTATCCAAACATCCTATCACAACAACCTATCTCATCAATCTTATCAACCAAATCATATCTACTCATCAAGATCAATGACCAAGACAACTCTCAAATATGTTCATCAACCAAGGATAACACAACATCTCATAATCATCACCAAGATCAATATGTGCTTCTAATAATATACCAATACAAGTGTGCTACATCATCCATAAACCATGTGTCAAAAATACTACTAACAAGTGCCTCCAACCATATACCAAGTATGTACCAATCATGTATAAACTACTCATAAACTATGCCTCATCAAGATGTACCAACATCATCAACTATACACCTCATGTATGTGCCAACTCATCAACTACTTGTCTTAACCATGTACCCAACATGTACCTCAACCAAAAGACCTCATCAATTTCATCATCCAAATCTGATTTGTAAATATGTAATAGACCTGGTGTATAAGATCACATACCTGCAAACCTTCCTTAACTTTAACATCAAGAGACTAGCATTTTCATCAAACTTTAATTTAGTCTCGCATAACTAATTTTGGATTAGTCAACAACCCTAACTTGAAATAATCATAACTATGTACCTGTAATGAATAAAGATGTAAAAATGGTACACAATGTTCTTAAGTGTATTTAATGAAATTCCTACAGACTTCACTACTTGAAACCTCTCAGAAAAGGAGTTATAGCAAAAATGGCATACCTTGTTGAATTCTGGCTTATTGTAGAGAGCGAACTTGTAGAGCATGCCCCACGCAGAATATTTGTTGTATGGATCTAAAAATTATACACATATTACTATAGGCTACACTCTAAAAAATTTATTTGGTCTTACTGAATTGAGATCTTTTATGAAGAATTTATGACATTTTTTACCCAAAACACATGTTTTAGACTAGTTTCAGGACTAGCCACAAACCCTATTTTCCATGATGTGTAACTCCAAAAATACAACGACCCACAAGCTGAAATTTGTATCATAGCTACTTGGATATGTTTCCTCAATGGCCTCCCAATTTCATGGTCTCAATCATTCTATAAATAAAGTTATTGCGAAAATGGTGAGATGAATTGTAAATAACATACCTTAGAAAGCATCATCAAAAGACTTTATCCTCCCTTGAATTTTGGCCTTCTTTACTTCACCTTCCTTCTGAAATTCAGCTTAGATATCCTTTTGTTACCTCAATAACATGTAGATATTCAATATTCTCAAGTGTGATTAAAATGAGAGAGCCTTGCCTCTTATTTATACTTTCATGTAGCTTCCTCAAGGGATTACCTTTTAACCATCTTAACCCACTTTCCTTATTTTAGGGTTAACTCAGTTCTAACCACTTTTCAACTTAGTAGTTTAACCAATAAATTTATTATTTAAATAATTTATTTTGTATTCAATTTGAATTATAGTACACTCATCACTTCACTTTATTATTTACCTACTAAAATCTCTTAAACCACTTTGACTACTTTGACCTTTTGGGGCTTGTAGATGACTCATGAGGGTTCTCCAACTTCACATGGCCATAACTCTCTGACCATGAGTATTTATGTGAATTTACACATACCACTAGAAATTGCATGACATGTACTATCCATATAGAATATTCTTACCTCCAAATATACCAAAACTCATACCATTATCCATTAAACAAACTTGGCTCCATTACCCAAACCTTTCTCCAACTTCACATGGCCATAACTCTCTAACTATGAGGAGTTATCTGACATTCCACATACCACCGAAAATGGCATGACATGTAATATACATATAGAATAGTATTACCTTAAAATATATTAAAACTCATACCATCATACATGAAATAACCTTGGGTCCATTGCCCAAACCTTTGTTCTACCGGAATCCGCTACTAGACTTTCTCCAAGGGTTGACATCAATCACTAAGGGTTAACATAAATATACAATATAACTCTCCACTGGTGAAAATCAATGACAACCGAAAATCCATACCAACATTTCATCAACCTAAGCCAATTGTCTAACAGAAATGATGTGCTCTCAACCTGCACTAATTCAGTTCCATCACTGGAAGACCCGCTTGCTTCTAGGGTCTTGGAGTTTTTTTCTCTTTGGTTTTGAAGAATTCTCCAACCTATTCTCAGAAATATCCTATCCTGGTATATCGAGGCCATTCCACCACCTCTATGGGATCCAAAATTCCTTGGTCATTGGCCCCAAGCCCTCCTCCATTATACCCCATCTTCTTCATTAGATTTAAGTCGATGCATGTATTATGTTGTTCAAAGACTCCAAAAGGGATATCCAGATCAATGAAGAAAGAAACTCAACATGGATCATTTACCTTCATTCCGGTCTGTGACTTTCGGTCTTCTTCCTGAAATGTGGATGACTGTTCCTCCTGGTGGGAAGGAGCGGTAGATGAGGCTTCCAAGAAACCTCCTTGGTTACCTAGTGCCTTGATCACATCCTCTCTCATCTGACAATAGAAACAACCATAAAAAATGTCATGATCAGATCCATAACCAATGTATTTATCATCCACAAGATGGCATCTTTACTTTCCCTGACATGGAGCCTTCTCCAACTTGCACCTTCATAGTTTGTAGCTTCAACCGCAACATCTAATTTTCCTCTTCTGCAACTCGTACAAATTTCTTCAACCCAACATTCTATGTTTGAAGGATTTGGTTGATCTCTTATAGCTCATTGACCCACGCCTTCTTTGGTGTCCTCTCCATCTTCAACACCTACAATATTTGTCAAGCAAATTCTGATACCACTTGATAAGTGTAATGTACCAGATATAAAAAGTATGCAGAACAGAAATAAAATGCTAGAAATGGTAGAATAACAGTAATATAACCAGCATAATCTCCACAATAACACAAAAATGATATAAGAACAACAACAAAAATAGAACTTTAATTCAGAAAGCAATGTTCACGGGCCTCTTAGAGGGGGAAACCTCCAGTCGAGCAGCGCTATGTTACAATAATCTCCAAGCTAGGTTTTTGATACCCTCGATCCTTATTTATACTAAATATGTCTATCAAGAGAAGAATCTAGAGGAAGATCCTTCTAGAAGCAGAAGCTTCTATTAGGTCTTCTTACATCCGCCTTATTCTATTTTATTGAAATGCCTTATTAAAATTGACCTTTATTACATCCAAATATATTGATCTACCTATGTGCGGGTTAGGACCCTAACATGTCCACCCCCTTAAAAACAACCTTGTCCTAAAGGCTTGAGATGTGGAAACTGCAACAGAATGGTAGCTGGTTCCCAAGTGGCATCTGTTGGAGTTGTATCTTTCCACTGGACTAGCACTTCCTTGATGGTTAGCTGACATAGGCGATGCTCATGCTCGCTCAAAGTTGCTTCTGACTATATCCAAATGGATCCTTCTTTAGATAACTCGAGAAGGTTGGTTTGAATTTGGAACCTAGTTCCAATCACCTTCTTTAAGCATGAAACATGAAAAACAGGATGTAGCTTTCACTGACTAGGCAGAGCTAACTGATAGTCGACTTGTCCCACACGCTTGAGAACTGTATAAGGACCATAAAATTTGGGCACTAGCTTTTGACACTACTTGGCCTTGAGGGAAGTTTGCTTGTATGGTTGCAGTCGTAGAAACACCTGATTCCCTTTTGCAATTTGATGTTCAGAGCGACCTTGATCTACTTGTTGCTTCATGTGATTTTGTGCCATGAACAAGTTCTCTTTAAGGGTACGAAGAATATCCTCTCGAACTATAAGTTTTTGGTCAACCGCCTAGACGTTCGAGGTACCCAGTAAGTATGAGAGAAATAAAGGTGGATTCTGTCGATATACCGCTTCAAAAGGAGTCATGCATGTAGTTGTATGGTAGGAAGTGTTGTACCACCATTCATCTAGGGGTAACCATTGAGCCCACTGATTTTTCTTTTTAGAGGAAAAACACCTTATATATGTTTCCAAACACTTGTTGACAACTTCTGTTTGACCATCAGTCTGGGGATGATAAGTTGTGCTTAGATGAAATTGGGTGCCCTGTATCTTAAACAGTTCTTGCCAAAAATTGCTTGTGAAAGTTGGGTCACGATAAAAAACAATAGAGTGTGACATGCCATGAAGCTTGAAGACCTGTTCCATGAAAATTTGAGCCACCGTGGATGTAGTAAATGGGTGTTGAAGAGCGCAGAAATGAGCATACTTGGAAAGGCCATCCACAACCACCATTATGACTGATTTATTTCCCGATTTGGGTAAGTCGTTAATAAAGTCCATAGAGATATCCTTCCAAATAGCAGGTGGAATCGGAAGCGGTTGTAGTGTGCCCAGATATTTCACTATTTATCCCTTCTTGCATTGACACACCTCACATTTAGCGACAAAATTATGGATGTCCTATTTCATACCATCCCAGAAGAAAGAACATTTGACCCTGTCATAGGTTTTGGTGAACCCGGAGTGCCCCACTATTGGTGTAGCATGAAGCTCAGAAAGTACCATGGATTTAAGATTTGATTGTTTACTTAAATACAAATGGCCTTTGTATCGAAGCTCATCCTAGAGAAAAGAGTACCCTGGGGGAGTTGGAGCGTTGGTCTATAATTGTTGGATTAGATGAAAACTTTTGGGATCTTGTAGCCATTCCTGGCGCACAACTTGGAGCCAATCTGGTACAATGAAGGAAAGAGAAAAAAGGGATCTGTCTTCTTCATATTTTCGGGACAGTGCTTCAACCACCACATTGTCTTTTCCCTTCTTGTAAATGATCTCATAATCATATCCAAAGAGATTAGTCACCCTTTTTTGTTGCTCCAGGGAGGAAATGTGTTGTTCCAAAAAGTACTTGAGGCTTTGATGGTCTGTCTTAATTTGGAAACATTGCCCCAAGAGATAAGGGCGCCACAGATCAACGACATGCAGAATAGCCAACATTTCCTTTTCATAGATGGGTTTCCCCAGATTCCTTTCAGATAGTTTCTTGCTGGTGAAGGCCAAAGGTCTACCTTCTTGCATAAGGACAACACCAATTCCTTTCCTTGAGGCATCACATTCCAACACAAAGGTCTTTGTGAAATTAGGAAGGGCCAGAAGCAGAGTGGTGCACATGGTCGTCTTCAAGGTTTGAAAAGCTTGAGCAGTGGTTGGAGTCCAAGTGAAGGAGTTCTTTTTTAGGAGAGTTGTGAGAGGTGTAGAAATATTGCCATAATTCTTAACAAACTTGCGATAATACCCTTTTAAGCCCATAAATCCATGCAATATTTTGAGAGTCTTTGGGAATGGCTAGTCTTGCATAGCTTCAATCGTTTTCAGATCCACACTGATGCCATCCTTGCTAACCAGATGACCCAAGTATTCTACTTCTAAGGCACCAAAATCACAATTAGACTATTTCAGGAAAAGTTTGTGCTGAGAGAGTAGATGGAGAACTTGATCCAAATGAGTAAGATGATCTGTCCAGGTTTTTCTATAGATTAGGATATCATCAAAGAAAACTAATACAAAATGATGGAGAAAAGGACGGAAGACATGATTCATGAGGCTTTGGAAAGTGGAGGGGGCATTACACAAGCTAAAGGACATGAACAAAAGCTCATAGCGGCCCTCATGAGTTCGAAAGGACGTCTTGGGAATGTCTGCCTCCTTCATACGTATCTGATGATAGCCCGAGCGAAGATCAAGTTTAGTAAAGAATTGGGCACCACTCAATTCATCCAGGAGATTATCAATGACAAGAATGGGAAATTTGTCTTTAATGGTCAGTTTGTTGAGGGCACAGAAGTCAGGACACACTCTCCAATAACCTTATTTCTTCATGACCATGACTACAGGAGAAGAGTAAGGGCTCGTACTAGGGTGGATAATGCCTGCAGTAAGGAGTTCCTAGACCATTTTCTCAATTTCATTTTTTTGTGAAAAGGGGTGGCGATACAGATGGATATTGGGAGGAAGGCTTCCAGGTACAAGGGGAATGGAATGATCATAAACACCGTGGGAAGGAGGGATTCCTTGGGGAGTGGAAAATACCATTTGGTGTTTAGAAAGGAGGGCTTAGAGGTCTTCCGACACCGTGGGTATCTCTGTTTCTTGTATGGCATGGATTTGGGCAATGACACGAGAATGACATTTTTTGAAAGGCATTTCCATGCGATGGGAACTAATGACCTCTGGTGAACCAGCTGTGATGCCTCAAAATTTATATTGGTGGCCTTCCTGGTTGAATTTCATGGTTAATGCTTTAAAATCCATGAGAATGGGACCCAAAGTCCTTATCCAGTCTGCACCCAACACAATATCACAACCGCCCATGTCGATAGAAAACATATGGGATTTTAGGTGGTAGTCACCGATTTGGAGACGCACATTTTCACAGCGCCCTCCACATTTCATGGAACCACCATTGGAAATCATGATTTGGAAATTTTTGACGGTATGGATGTAGCAATGAGTTTCTTGGGCAATGCAGTGATGAATAAAATTATGGGTGCTTCCACTATCAACCAGAATGATTACCTTCCGATGCTTGATGTAACTGATTAACTTGAGGGTTTAGGGGGTGAAGAAGCCAATGAGAGCATTGAGGGAAATGATCGGTTCCACTTCGGGAGGGTCTGAGGGAGGGGTTATGTCAGTGATTTTAGGTGAC
>JZKD02S1773525.1:257835-268071 GCA_000966675.3 Picea glauca
TATTTTGTTCCTTACACTTGTGGCCTGGGAAATATTTGTCATCACAATTATAACAAAGGCCTTTGAGTTGGCATTCAACCATTTTAGCCCTGGTCAATTTTTGGATCTTTAATGGGGCAGAGGGAGTAGTGGTATTTATGGGTTTAGGGCGAGGGATAAAGGAGGGTTTATGATTTTGAGAGAATACAACTTGTTGTGCTTCTTTAGCTTTTTTAGTATCCTTCACCCAACTCAAAGGTTGAGCCACGAGGACATGGGCCCAAATATCCTCCTTGAGGCCACTGATAAAACACTCTTGAAAGAAATCATCAATCATGCCCTCTGTTCAAAAAGCCAGGCGCTCAAAGGAAACTATGAAGTCTTCTACTATTCCTTATTGTTTCAACTTTGTCAAATGGACCAAATGGTTGGTGTCAGTGTCAAAGTGTTCATAAAGCTCAGTCACAAATTGGGTCCAAGCAATATACCCTTGACGAGAATTTTTTCTCCATTGCCACCATTGCCAACGTTCTTGATCTAGATGGAGAACACCATACTGAAGTTTTCCCAAGTCATCTGTAATGTCGTATAAAGAGAAATAATATTCCATTTGCGTGACCCAACCAGTGGGGTCTGAGCCATCAAATTTGGTCACATCCACCCGCGGAAGGCGTAGGTCACGTTGAAAGTCATGGGGCTGAAAGGTATGGGAATGGGATGAATGTTCACCTTCAGTATTTGGAGGTGCATCAGAGAAAGGGTCATCTGTAGGGATCTTTAGTTTGGTGCAGAGTGATGCAAAGACAGATTCAAGCTGGGTGGTCAGTTCTTGTTTGAATTCCTCCATTGAGGACTGTATGTTTGTATTTATGGTTGTATTGATGGATGAATAGATGGAGGAAACAATATCACTAAGTTGTTTCACTTCTTTTTGGGTCTCAAGGAAGCCAGATTGCAAGGTGTTGAAGTGAGCTTCTAGGTCTTGGCTACGAGTATGGGCCATGAGGATGGGTGAACTGAAAAGGGGCGGGTGGGGTAAAAACATTTGTCGAAAAATTATATGGATGAATGTCATAAGGAAGAATAGATGAATCCAATGGAAGGGGTCTCAAATAATGGTGAAAAAAATTCCTTTCACTTTTTTTTTCTTTTTTTTACACCTGTAGAGTTATACTCCGGTCTAAAGAATACTGCAACGATGAAATCCCCAAATTCTTAACTAGAAAGAAATGTGTATTTACTTGGCAACCCGAACACAGTTGCGCAGCAATAGATCTTGTCTGTTTTAATTTGTTTATGTTTCTGTACCCCAAAGGTTAGGTATTCAAGGGTTCTAGAGACAAGGGTTTTCCCTATGTTATATCACTCTGATATAAACACGGGGTCCAATAGTATTACTCAGCCCAATATCTCAGGGCACTAACTAAGGAGGATAGACCGTACCTTAGCCATACTACCCGACTACCCATGTACTAGAGAGTATATTCCTGAGTGTTGTTCTCGGTGGAACTATAACAGTTAGGCGGCTGATCAGTTTATCTAAAGAGGGCTTCAAGAAATCTAGGCCGATCCATACACAGGTGTTGTCTGATACACTACCACTCGAAGGGATACCCACAGGGGTTACAAGGGTGGCCAACAGATGTGCACTTAAGAACCACTTGTATTTCCTACATGTATGAATCCCTCAACCACGGGTTTATGCACGTAACGACAAATCTTTGTGGCTTAAAGACATCGGAATACGTCTCTACCCTGAAAAAAATAAAATTCCCACAATTTCTGCCAAGGAAAGTTCTCTGATACCACTTGTAATATACCATATATAAAAAGTATGCAGAACAAAAATAGAATGCTAGAAATGGCAGAATATTAGTAATATAACCAGCATAATCTCCACAATAACACAAAAACGATATAAGAACAACAACATAAATAACACTTTGATTCAGAAAGCAATGTTCTCTGGCCTCTTCGAGGGGGCAACCTCCAGTCGAGTAGCGCTCTGTTACAATAATCTCCAAGCTAGGGTTTTCATACCCTCAACCCTTATTTATACTAAATATGTCTATCAAGAGAAGCATCTAGAGGAATATCCTTCTAGAAACGAAAGCTTCTATTAGGTCTTCTTACATCCACCTTATTCTATTTTATTGAAATCCCTTATTAATATTAACCTTTAATACATCCGGATAAATCGATCTACCTATGTGTGGGTTAGGACCCTAACAATAAGAGCCGAGGGTGATATTGTTACCAATTATTCTTTGGTCTTATGTCACTCCTTGAAGGGTCAGTTTTCAGATCATTTTTATTGACTTGATTACTTAGCAAGGTAACATTGAAGTTTTAATAGGATTGAATCCAAATTGAATTAAAACTTGGATAATCAACTTATTACACCTCATGTATCATCACTTAAAGCTTCCAATACTTAATTTGGTGAAATAAAGGAAATCATCATGAATATGAAATGAACAAGAACACACACAGATAAAAAATCACATAAAAGAGACAAGACATCACCGCGTGATAACATAGTTCTCCCCATATGGGCTACGTCTCTGGAATTTTCTCAATCGCTTAGCCACTTTATTTCCTCTTTAAAAAGATGCTTCTCCTTTACAACTAAAAGGGATGTAGTTCCACTCCTGATGACAATGTGAAAGAGGGTGTTCTTATGTATAAAGAACAATTTCTTATAAGGTATGGAAAAATATTTCATGAACATGAGGCACTCTCCATGGACCATCCACGGGTAAAACTCTCACAAAATTATGGAAAAATAATGAATAATCCCATCCATATGAATCAAGGGTCATCTCTAGTTCTACTGATCAGATCCAACCACAAACACAATCATCTCATATGTATTGAAACTTTGAGACTTTTGACTATAATATTGGCTACCTTCTGACCAAGTGAAAAAATTATCTCTTCTGCACTGAACAACCTTGGTTTACATGAAAGGGTGAAGAGATGAGGTTTCCTGCATTAAAATGGGTTTTTCTACCATGTTACAACTCTCCATGCTCTTTGAAACCTATAGCTAGCATACACTTGTTGCAACATCTCATAAATAAAATAACATCATAAATACCATGCTTACATTGAGATTTTATGAAATAATCCAGTTGATCTGAAGCTATAATGAGGAAATGAATCACACCGTTGTGACCGTGGCAAGAAAACGTGCAAAATTGATTATTTACATGTCAAAAATGAACACTGTCCATCCCAAGGACTCCTGGGATCTTCACCTCATAATGCATGCCTATACCTACAGTCATTACACAATACTTCTTCCTCGTTCTTCATGTCATCGTACTACTTGGGCGCACTCTTCCTCTACATACCTGCAAAATTAGTTCATCCACAGCTTTGAAATTCGTTTGTTCTCCCCACACAGGTCTAGAATGAACTCAGTTTTAAAAATGAAAAGCATGGGAAGACTAACCAACATAGGTTGTTGGCATAGTGGTTAGATGAATACTATATAATATGGTTTGTTAAAGGAGGTTTGGGGGTCAAACCCCACAGATTCCCCTTTTTACATTGTTTTTATAACAAATTTACCATATAAAAACTATATGGTATATCTATCGATCATTTTAAAAACCTCCATATATATATATATATATATATATATATATATATATAACTTGTGGATAAAACTTGGGCACCCAAATTTGAAACAATAAGTGCACGGAGGTACAGGACATGACCCGTAATCAATATTTCTTTTGTTTTAGTTATACCTTACCGGATATTGGATGTACTCTTTCCAAATTTGGTGGATTTCCCCCAGATTTTGTGGGAAGTCAACTGGATTCTGTGGGACTATTGGACCAGACCAGCCATCAACCGATCCATTTTAATTTTTGTTTGGCTTGGAATTATCTCTACTCAGGCATTTTGGGGCGGCCACGTGGTGCCCATATATTTTTTGAGCCTATCCTAGTCAATTGCTAAGTCATTGCCTATGTCACTGCCACATCAAAGCCATATGGAACTCTTCCAAGGGGAAACGTGGTGACCTCTGGTTGGTTCCATGTGGCATTACCTAGGGGTGCCATGTGGCACATGCCAATAGGCCCAAGTAGCCTCCAAACAATCTCAATCCAACTGCCACGTCTCAACACTTGGTGTTTCCACGTGGCATGCTGATTTCATCAATATGGATGTTGATGTCACCCTATTCGGTCATGTTTAGATTTTATCTAATTTCAGAAGTTATTAGGTGTAATTGTGAAAGGGTTTATTGACAATTCATGTATTTTAGGTCTTTTAGAGTATAAATAGAGGTTATATCGAGTCATTTTGAGATCTCTCATCGAGCATAAGTACAAGAGAGTAGTGCACACTTATCTAGGAGGTTATTCTTCATTTGTTTCTAGGTCTCTTTGGTATTTCTTTCATGAAAGAGAGTTGTATGACATTATACATGTTGGATTAATCTATTTTGATGAAATTTCTCAAGGAATATGTTGAAGGAGGAAGCTAGTCAAGTTTACCATATTATGGGAATATTGAACTCAAGAGGAAGCAAGACTGGTAGAAAGAGAAGAGAAATTGAGGGATGATGATCAAGATTTAGCTACGCATACAAGGAAAGTAAAGAGTAATAAAGGACCCTCATCCCCAAATAAACCTCAAAAGTCAAAGAAGAATTGAAGAGATTATTCAAATGTCATGTGTTTCTATTGCAAAAAGTAGGGACACATTGTTGTGTTGGTTTTGTCACTTGGGTGAGCAAAATAACAACACTTACATGTCTAGATGAGCCTGCTAGACAAGACAAAAGTTTGTGAGTGGGTTAGATAAGTTAAACACATGTGAAAAAAAATAAATACAACTAAAAAAGATAAGAAATAAATGTTAGAAAGCATGAGAAACTTAGAACCATGAAAATCAAACAGTGAACAAGATAATGCTACCAATGGATCAATAGATTAGTAGGCAAAACACTGTAGAGAAATTCAGGGACTTATGAGTCCCTTGTTCCTCCTTGGGAGGGATCTTGAGTTCCCTAATTGAGATCTCTTCACTCCTTACAATGGAAGAAATGACAAATGGTGAAGACAAACAATGCCTATTCCCTTAAGAGGTGAATGGAATGGCCTATTGCAATGGAGCTTGAAGGCTTCAAAGTGAAAAGAGGATTCTCAAGGAAGAATTCTTACAGCATAACAATACCTTAAAGATATTGGTTTCTTAGTGTTGCACCTCTTTTTTCACCTAAATAAGAAAAATAAGGGTGCTTACAAGCCTAGTTGGGTTAGATAGGAAAGACAACAGTAGAGGAAAGAGTTAGAAGTATAAAGCATAAAGGATAAGCAAAGAATTAAACTAAGAACAATAAAAGAAATTAAACTAGAGTGCATAAGGACATTAGAACAAGAAATAAACAAGACTCATTCCACCAATGGAAAGGATTGTATTAGTGAAAAGAAAAAACCAAAGAGAAAGGGAGACATTGGGTCCCCTCTTCCTCCAAGGGAGGGCTCTTGGACCCAAAAATATTGAGCTCTTCTTACAAGTAAGAAACTAAAATAAAATGGTGAAGCGAATCCTAAGCACATTCAATATAGAAGTGATATGAATGGCTAAATGAAATGGTGCTAGAATGCTCTTGATGAGGAAAGAGGATCCTCCAAGAGAATATCAGTAGCATAACAATACAAATGAATTCCTTGAAAATATAGTGCACCCGTGGCTTCCTTTTATAGCATATCTTTGAGGTATTATGCAACCAGTTCTTAGTGTGAATAACGAGCCCTTTAGGTCTTTGACCAGCCCCCCCAGTCAGATTCAACCGAGATTTGGATGTCAAATCGAATTGGAAGCTGAACCTGAAGTGGGTGGAAGGTCGACCAATATCATAAATGCGCCATTTTGAGTGTGCATGGATTTTTGCATCCACAGTCGCGCATCGAGCGCATGTGCATTTTCTTGACATTATCTGACTATCGCACGTGCGCGGGAGCCTTGTGTATTTTTAGCGCATGCTAATTTTATTGTTAGTTGTATAGTTTTGGACCTTTTGGAGATGAATTTTTGGTCCACGAGTGAAATAATGAGTGTTTTGAAGATGTTGGATTCCTGTAACCATTTGTGGACGAAATTCCAGTGATAACAGATGCCCCCTGATGTGTGAGTTTAGGAGCATATGTATAGCAGAAATACATCAATGTTTCTTCTACTGAGAGTACCTGTGTAAGAAAGAGTGTTGTGGGGAGTGTCAAGAGAGACCCATTGGAAGGAGAGGGGAATCTGTAGGACCCAAGCCTTTCCCAAGGTGTGGAAAAAAATAAAACTGTGTACAAATGAGGCAGGCATGCCCCCATGCTCATGTCATGTAACTCAAAAAGATGTAATACAGTAACTGAAGCTATATGTGGACGTAGATCACTACAGTTCCCTTTGGGATGGTTTGATAATAAGAGAGGAAAATTATGATGGTGAACAAAATCTGAAAAAGGTAAGGACACCGGTGAGAAGTGTCGATAATGTGTAGACATTGATAGTCTATCAAATTCCAGAGGTGTTCGGCTAAGATAAACAACTACAATAGTTGCAAAGTAAGACCCACCATAACTTGAGATAGTGTTGAAGTTGAATGTTATGGGGGTCAATGACAACAAAGAACAATGGTGGTTTTCCCTGTGCCATCCGAGACTCCTCATTGTAAAGGTAATGAGAGTCAAGATATTGTCGCCCTTCTGGAAACCGTGATGATGTCGACAGAAAGGGAGACGCGACTCCAAGAAGTAAAGGCCTTCCTCAAATCCATTGGATGAGATCAAGAACTGATGAGGTACATGGAAAAAGTCAATATGCGGTGAGACTCGAGACTGCCTTTGGTTGGGGAGATATGAAAAGTGGTAGAAACCATAAAACTATATCTAGCATCAGGGGGATGACTAGAAGAGGGTGAGGTGTGCTAGAGGAGTGACAAAATAGACAAACACAGAGCTCAAAAAGGTGTATGGACTGTAAGATACTCAGGGTTTATGGATAATGTCATGGATGAGAGGAAGTGAAAAATGCCCCAACCAAGGGCGATAATGTTTTCTTTGCCAAAAAAAAGGAAGGTCGCTAAAGGCGACAACATAAATCTATGTAAATGCGGGGAAAAAGGTTTTGTACAATTACTGAAAGAATAAAGAATGAGTTGGGATGACTGTGCAGATACAGAAATGAGTGCCCCAATGTAATATGGTTTGGACGATGATGGTGCAATTTGTTTGGGAAACAAGTTTAGAGTGAGTGCCCCATAGGTGGGTTTTTGTATTGAGGGAAATGGATGGAGGACAATCTGTAGATAGGAAAATTGATGGTGGATGAAATGGATGGTTAATGATACTGCGGGGGTGTAGTTAGAATAGAACCATGATGAAGTAACCGAGGATTCCATTTGGGTAGGTTAGAAAAATGAGGAGCAGGAGTAGGTGGCTGGTTCTCAACATTATGTAAGACTATTGGGATTGCCATCCCTACAGGGTGAAAACAACATGGGTGTTAAAATGCCCAGGGGAACTATGAATGGGACAACTCATGTGGGGGAGAGTGCTATGGGGTGACAGTACCGAAATGCAGTGAATGTGACAGTACTGCAGAGCCAAATATAGGGATCCTAGAGGCAAATATCGAAGGTTGTGACTAGGAGATGCATTTTGATATTTAGAGAGAATGACTACATGTTAGTGCTGATAATATACCTGAAAGGATACTACTGAGGTGTAATAATGATCAGGTACCTCCACACTTGAAAACCGAATTCCCGACGTGAAAAATATCTGAAGAGAAAGATCATATAGCAGTTATTCAATAATGTAAGCATGCGTACCTGAGCTAATGATAAAAATGTCCCCCGAGGGATGAGGATGGAAAATGGCCCGGGGAATGGAATTATGTAGGTAATGGGGTCCTGATCCCATGGTTGAAGATGGATCGAAAAACGGGCACCTGGAGCTCCCAAAATTGAGTCTAGAAGTTTGGAAAAATGGACAATATATAGCTGTAGGGCCCATAAAGCCACCTCATTTGTACCTGCTGCCTTATTTAGTGGATGAGCAATTTTAGAGGAGATTTGGAGATTCCGGGAGATCGAGGCAACTGATTCAAGATCAAATAGCTTCAGGTTAGTTGTCATATCCTCCTGCATAGAATTAGGGTTTCTATTTTTGGGCAGGGCTAGTACGAAGGGTTGTACAGGGGGTTTTGTGGGTGTGGGCCCCCCAGTGCATGGGCGATCAATAAATTTTTGTGCACGGGTACGTGCCTATAATGAATACATCCATGCACGAGGCTGTTGTAATGGGGAAAATAGGCACACATGGCATGCGCGCCTGTGCAATCCACAACAACGCATACATGCGTGTCTGTATTTCTACTAGTTGCGCATTTGTGCACAACTGTGTATTGAACATGTGCGCTATGATGCGCGCCTGTATGTGTGACCGAGGAACATGCATGCACCTTTGTATGGAAAAAATTTGTGCATGAGTGCATGACTAGGGGATGAACAGGTGCGCCTGTGGGGAAAACAACCGTGCCTTTGAGATAAAACTGGAGGGTGTAAAAGATTATCTTTTTTGGATATTTTGATGTTTTTATGGGTTATGATGGCTAATCAGGCACTATATATGTGGATGAAGGTGATTATTTGGATGATTCCAATTCAATGGAGAGAGAGGGACTAGTGGGACTAGTCACACCTGAGGGAGGTAGTGAGGGATGAGGAGCCGCTAGTCCGAGATGCTTTGGCAGCATGTGGGCTATTGAAGTTTTTTTAGTGTTCACTAGTGCGGGCACATGAGTATCTTTTGCAGTTTCTGATCAGGACGTGGAGTCTTGAATTGCATTTCTTTATGGTGCAGGGTGAGCAGCTAGTCTTCATTGTGGTGGAGGATGTATATTTTTTGATTGGGCTCCCTTTTTGGGGATCCCTACTACCGACGAAGCTCATAGTACCTAGGGATGGTCAGTTGGTTGTCTTAGCCCAAAGATATTATTCAGGGGAGAACTTTATGTTGGTCTTCATGGTGATTATTGGGGCGATGGATGCCCTTGTGAATCGTTGCATAGAAACGATGATTTTGAGATTCTATGGGTCTCTTACGACTCAGCGGATCAGTGGAGGTCAGTTGAGGATCATGGAGAGGGCACTAGCAGGTAAGCATTTTGCTTGGGGATTGATGCTCCATGCCAAGATGGTAGGGCAGCTTGATAGGTGTCATGTTGCTGACTCGGGGGAGTTTTCCTTTGGGTCTATCTTGGTGGCATGGTTTTTGGAGAGGGTGTCAATGTTGCCCCCTAGAGTGTTGTTGGGCGCACCTAGTGTGCGAGAGCTGCGACTGAGGCGGTGGGAGACGATCTTGGTTCATCATGGTGGTGGGGAGGGTGGCCACTATTTCATGGTTGAGGCTGCACAAATATGGCGTTAGATGTAACAGATCATACTGTCGTATCTGTATTGTGGGGTGGACTTTCGAGATGATCCGAAGATGGTTTTACCCCTAGGAGAGGTGTTCTATCGTAGAGGTACAATGTGAAGTTTGATGGTTTTGATATTAATATAGTACAACATTTTTGTTATGTATAGATGGATGTTGATGTTACCATTTTTCTGTTGTGTGTGTAGATGTTGGACCTCACGAGCGCGAGGTTGAGTTGGTTAGAGCGTTGGCTCGTCAGGGGCTAGTGAGACCTCCACGGGGAGAGCCATGGGAAGGAGAGAGACGATGATGGGATGATGCTGGGGCGAGGCCTGCTAATGATGAGAGGGAAGATAGGAAATGCCAGTTTGATGATCCCGATGTAGGGCCAGGGGAGAGTTCGAGGATATTCATTGTCGCTTGGAGGTAGTACTACAGGGAGTGCCCGAGGGCATGTGGTCACAAATCCTGGATGAGGGGGTCCTAGAGCAGTGTGTGGGTGTTTCGATAGTGTGGTGGACCATGGTTTGGAGAGTGGATGTAACAGGGGTTGTGATGACTAGGCGACTTCCTTCAGGATCTGAGGGACCCCTAGCTGGTGGGGCCCCTCCTCCAGAGAGAGGGCCAGGTGGTGGAGCTCCAGAGGCACCATGAGTGCCATTGTATTGATGTATTTTTTGTATCTATATAGGCTCGTGAGCCCATTTTGTATATGGTGGTATAGGATCGTTTTGTATCTATAGGGGTAAGGTGGTTTACCTACTTATGGATGGTGTACCTGATGTACTATTTTTTGTAAAAACTGATGAAACATTGA
>JZKD02S1773525.1:280517-303917 GCA_000966675.3 Picea glauca
TATTGACTACTTCAACCTGTCCATTTGAATAAGGGTAGTATGGGGAGGAAAACTCATGGGAGAAGCCTAACATGGATGAGAGTTCAACGAAAATCGCATTCTCAAAATTTTTCCCGTGATCAGAGACTAGTTGTAGTGGTACTCCAAAATGGGTATTTACGTGGTTAAAGAAAAAACATGTTGCAGTGTCAATGATGTTGTTGAAGGTAGGCATGGCTTCAACCCACTTGGTGAAGTAATCGACTACAATGATGATGTATTTGTGTCCATTGCTAGATAGAGGGTTGCAAGTTATGAAGTCTATGCCCCATTTTCAAAAGGGGTCGATAGTAATGACCGGGTGTACAAGAGCAGGTGGTGCTCATGCTTTGTTGACATAAAGTTGACATTTTTCACATCGCTTCACAACATGGATGCAATCATGAAACAATGTAAGCCAAAAGTAACCAGTACGAATGATTTTCTGAGCGGTGGACATCCCTGAGAGGTGGCCCCCGCAAGCGCCACTGTGGCAGTCATTCAAGACTCGATCAACCTCATCGATAGTCAAACATCGGTGGAGTACAGTGTCGACCCCTTGTCGATATAAGATATCACCGATAAGTAGGTAGCAGGGAACCTAGTGACGAATATGTCGACGATCATCTCGGGAGAGGTGGTTTCTGAATTTTTGTGTTCAAAGGTAGACAAGAAGATCGTTGTACCAAGGGTCATTCAAAGGGATGTAAAAGAGATGTTCATTGGGGAAGTCGATATTGATAGGGGTATTGGTAGTATCAGAGGGAAATGTCATGATGAATTCAGCGAGGACGAGGGATTTCTTACTCTTGGGTGTTGAAAATTTGAGGTCGTACTCTTGAAGGATGACGATCCATTGGGCAAATTTACCGTTAATTTGTCGGTGACTGAGAAAGTATTGCATGGGGTTGGAATATTCTATGACTTTGGTAGTTCAAAGCTAGATGTAATAGCACAATTTCTGGACTATGAGGACAAATGCAAGGGCCAATTTCTCTTTGTGATTGTGTTTCAAGGGTGTCCCTTAAATATTTTTACTAATGTAGTAAATGACATTCTCATGATCATCGTCCCCTAGTTGGACGAGAACACCTTCTACTGAGATGGCTGAGGCTGAGATATAGAGGATGTAATCGCGGTTATAGTCAGGTGGAATAATCAACAGGGCATTGGAGAGGGCCTCTTCAAGATCATCAAAAGTGGTTTGGGCATGTTTGTCCCATTGGAATGGGACATCATGACATAAGAGGCGAAGGAAACCATGTGCCTAAGTGGCGTAATGAAGGGACAAAGCGACGTAAAAAGTTAGCTTTTCCTTGTAGGCTTTGCAGTTGGCGTAAATTCCGTGGTGGGTGAATTTTCATGATGGATTGGACCTGGAGGGGGTCAACTGTAATGCCATGTTAGGAAACGGTAAACCTAAGGAGGCACCCAATAGTGACATATAAGACACACTTGAGGGGATTCAAGTGGATGTTGTACTGACGACACCATTGAAAGATGATTCGTAAATCATTGATATGCTGAGTGCATTTTTTGGGGCGAGCGATGAGATCGTGCAAGTAGGCGAGAATGATTTGAGCCAAATCATGAAAAATGCATGTCATGATGCATTGGAAACTGGATCCTGCGTGCTCGAGTCTGAAAGGCATGAAACGGTACACAAAAGTTCCCGAGGGGGTAGTGAATGCGGTTTTGTACTGATCAAATGGGTGAATTTGAATTTGGTTGTAGCCAGAGAAATCGTCCCTGAAGGACAGAGCCTAGTGACCAGCCCAATCATCGATAATTTCATCAATAAAGGGAATTGGAAATTTGTCTTTGGGACAGGCATGATTGAGATCGTGAAATTCCGTATAGACGCGGATAGTGCCCTTGTTTTTGTTGACATGGATGGGGTTGGAAACCCATGACGTATATGTGATGTTGCTTTGTATGGGTGTAGCAGACTCTATTTTTTACGGACAGGTGTGATATCAGGCCAGGTGTCTATAAGATGTTCAAGAATAGAGGGATCAAGGCCAGGCATCTCTATGTATGATCAGGCAAAAATGTTTCGGTATTCCTGGAAGAGAGCTTTGTAGACAGTGATTTTTTCATGAGAGTATGCGGTGCCAATGGTGATTTCCTCTACAACCCCAGATTTGATGGAAATATCGATTTTAATGGTGGGGAAAATATTGGCCATATTGCCTTCTTCAAAAGCATCGAGGGTAGGGATAGGGTTATTGAACCAACCTATATGCCATGATGGGAGAAAATATTTGGTTTCGACTGCATATATGGGGTTTTGGTTAGGAGGCGTGAAGGCTTCCTGTGAAGGAAAAAATGGTCTGTGGTGGAGCTCGTCCCATGGGAAATCGGGTTTAGTTAACTCCTCAAGGATGTCTTCGTCGCATTGAAACTATCGAAAATATAGGGGATTGAGAGGAGTAACTTTGGTGATAGTCATCGTGGGGTTGTTGTATGCTGGTAATGAGGTAGAGGGGGCTTTTCAAGGAGGTTGTGATGGTTCACTTGACATAAACCAAATATCAAGATATTGTGGGTTGAAAATGGTATTCGGGCATAGAATTTCCCTGGGGAAATGAATTGGAGAATTGGGGGTATTTGGGGGAAAATCCTCATATAAATCATCCAGGAACCATGGGGGAGTAGGGAGTGCCTCGGGTTCTGGTGAGAATATATGAACCACATCAAGTGATGGGGTAGGGGTACTCATAGGTTTTACTAGAGGGGGGGGGTGTAAGGTTTTGAATAAGTGTCAATTGGCGACGCCTGTATTCAATGATCATAGGACAATGATATGTGAAATGATCAAGTGATTCACATAGAGAGAAATGATGTCTCATATGTTCATTGAATGAGGTCGTGAGATAATGGATGTCGATGACATGTGTTGGGGTGGGTTCTTGCTGAAATATCTGGCGTATGGCTGTTAGCATCTGCCGAAATTGAGGTAACGTTGGACAATGGTGTGTGTAATGGCCATATTATAAACATTTGGCGCATGAAAATTTGGTTCGCAGTCCTTTGCTACTTGTGTTTGGGGATATAGTGACAGTACTGGATGAAGCGAAGAGTGGTGGTTGTTCTTGAGGGAGTTGAATTAGATTGCATATCTCGGGGAGAGATGGGCACTTGTTGGTGCGGTGTCCATCTTTCTCGCATAGTGTACAGGGAGGTTGGACACATGGGGGAAGTGGAGCGATCCGATATTTCTTCTTCCATCTTCGCCCAGCTGTAACAATGGTGTTAGTGATTGGGGGTGTTAGGGGTGTGGTAGGAGTAAGCATGGGAATTTGCATGGGTATTCCTTCTTTTTAGGGAGGGAGGGATGATTGACGGACCAGTTCTGGTGGATGGAGATACCATACTAGAATTTCCAACACCATATTTGGGAGGGTAAGAATTGCGGCTACTTGGAATGGTTCTACATCTGGTGGAGGGTAGAAGAAGTGGATTTGGGTAATGGATTGGGGGATTGCCTTCGAAACCAGGATATGGCCCTGGGGGAGGGGGAGATCAGGAATGGGTAGAGCTGAACAAGTTCCAGGAGATTCCTGAGGGAGGATTTATTTGACTAGTGGGATGTCAGATATGAAGGAGGCCTCGGTGGGAGGGAAAGTTTCTTCAGTTGTTGTTTCGTTGGTGGAGACAACACATACTTGTGTTGAGGGATGGATGAGCGGTGGTGCTCCATTGTATGTCCCTAGCAAGGATGGGTCCTTAAAAATTCTTGGGCCCATCTCGATGGGTGGATAGGCATCCGGATTAGTGCGGAAAAAAGGGAGGATGTTGGAGATGTTGGATGAAGGGTTAGGCTCATAATGTGATACCTGATCGATGGTAATGATATTTATGTTATGGGGAAACATCATGGTTCAGAACATAGAAGAGGTGACGACCTTCATAGCATACATGTAGCTACGTCCAAACAAGATATTGTAATCAAGCGGGGCATCGATAACCTCAATGTCAATAAGAATGGTTTTCCCCACGAGTTCGATGGGGACATTTTGGAAGATCCCATCAGGAGAAGAGGGTCGTCTGTCGTAAGCCCTCAGAGTAATGGCGAAGGGTATTAGCTCTGGAGAGCCAAGTTTCTGCTAGACCATTTTGGACATGATGTAGGTGGACACACCTTCATCAATAATGCAGTGGTGGAGTGTGATATTCTGGATTTTAACCGGTATTTGAAAAGCGAGAAGAGTGGGGAGACGAGGTTCTCCACTGTCGAGATCAAGCGTGATGAGTCAAGTATCAGTAGGGTCGACTTCCCCCAGAGCGGAAAGTAATGACTTCTGTTGAGTAGGAAAGGTTTGAAGAACTTCTAATACTAACAGGGAAGTGGGGGATTGTGCCAAGTCATCGACCAGACTATAATTGTGGGTTTCCATAGCTTGAGGGTTGTTGGCATTCCTTCATAATGGGATGCACAGGATGCGAAGAGGTATTTTAGTACTAAGGTGCAGAATCATCAAAGGTGAGCCAGTTGTGAATAGGGTGGCCTCCCAGGGAGTGGGAGTAGGGTTAGAGGGTGCATGGTATTGATGAATGCGCATTTGTAGAAGGACTTCTTCGTCACTAGTGAGGAGTATAGTGTGATTTGTAGGAGGTCCTGGGTTGACGTACTGTCCCATTTGTGGTGGGGTTGGATGCATATCCTATTTGGTGTTCATTACCCCTTGATGTGGTATGGGGTTTTGTAACACAATTGGGGGGGGGTTGTTGCACATATTTTTTTTGGTCCTACTGGGGAGTAGGTGGTACTAGGGGATGTGGTCCATTTCTGGATTATTTCATCCATTTGAAGTCCGCAATTTGGGGGAAATGGTGAATATAATGTCCATACTCACCGCAAAGGGAACAAGGGAAGTTTGTCCATATATTATTGTTGTTCTTCCCTTGGCATTTGTTGTTATTTCTGCCTTGGGGGTTCTGGTTCCCCTGGTTCTGGATGCCCCCAACGGGTTGGTTCTGGTTTCCTCCTGGTTTGAGATTATTATTGTTTCAGTTTTTTCCTTTTTTTCTGTCATTGTTCGACTAATGGGATGGATTATCCATATTCAGTTGTTTGAAATTTTGATACTGTTGAATGAGAGAGGGTTGGAAAAAATTAACCCAACATGTGGTTGTCCTTGTGGTGAAGGAATGGGCTGGGCGGGAGCAGGGAATGGAAAGTATGGATTATTTTGTGGTAATGATCCATAGGAGGCATAGCAAGGTGTGATGCTTTCACTAGTGCTTAGGGTGTAAGCAGAGGTAGAGGGGGTACCAAAACTAGGTTGGGCCATGAGGCGTATTGTGGGTGCTGACAACGATCCGTTGGTGGGTGGAGGAAAGGTCAAGGGGTATGGTTGTGGATAAGGGGTAAGATAATAATAATGGGTTATGCCATATGTTGGTGGATATTGAGGTGTTCCATACATAGGTGGTTGTTGGGGGTGTGAATTGTGGTGTGTAGTGGTACCAATCAATCCATCTGCTGAGTGATACATCCTAGGTTTGTCTTGGCCGAATGGCACGGGTCTAGGGGCGTCAGGTAGTATCGTATACAAGTACGCTGAATGTGAGTAAATGAGTTCAAATTTTTGGGTCTTGTGAATGGATTCTTCTTCAGACTATGAGAAGGTGGCGGCCACATCTTTGGAAAGGAGGGAAACAAGTGATTTGAGGAATCAATTGGGACATTGTTGTGGAGTAGCTTAAGCTTTGTAGAGACTACGTCGCCAACGCCATTTGTGAATGTGGTTAGCGATGTGCATGGTGGAGGTTTGTTTAAATTCCAAGAGTGGTTTGAGGCCATTGTCATGACAAATTGGTAGTTGAAAGAAGGTCAAGAATTCTTTGGCCAAGGATTCAAAGGTCACATGGGACCCATAATTTTCTTCTACATATGACTTAGCTGATGGGCCAGTGAGTGTATGTTAAAATAACCTCAATCGGATGGAATCATCCATGATGTTGTTTGAATAGCACCATAAGTGGAAGGTCATGATATGGGTTGCGAGATCCTCTCCCACTTTTCCTTCAAACTTGGGGATGTCTGAAGGCAATTTGGTAGGGATTGCAATCCATGTGGGGTTGTGCAATATAGGATCATTTGTGAGTTTAGTTTGATACGGTATGTTGAGGGAAGCCAAGTATGGCATCTGAGGTGGTGGCAGAGGATTTGTTCCAGCCATGGTGTGAGTGTTTTGTGTACCTGACCCTTGAGGAGGAATAGGTGGGTTTGTACTTCCCCCTTCAGAAGAAGTTGCCAGTCCGCTTCCATGTAAAGGAGAGTGTGGGGATGTTTGACCTTGGGAAGTGGACCCAAGAAAAGTGGAACCAAGAAACATCGATCCCAATATAGTAGTACTCAAAGGGGTGTGGGAAAGTATGGCCAATGAGTTGGAAAGACTAGGAAGTCCCCCTAGAATGGGAGGGAGATTTAGCAAGCATCTGGAATTATGGGGATTATGTGGGTCACATATGATGTCCAAATAGCAAAGTGGATTTGTGCAAATGGTGATGGTAGAAATTAATGAACAAGAGACTTTGTATAACTTGGAACTTCACAATATATCTCACAATCGTATGTAATCACAAGAACAACATACATAAATCAATTGATAAAGAAGCATACATGTGGGTAGGTGGATTTTGTCCGCGTGGGAGAAAAAAGAAAATAAATGCTCGTGTCCTAAAATATGTAATGTCCTTGATCTCAAACAACAATGGACCTTCCAATAACACTCAATAGTGGGGTATGAAGCCACCGGAAGAGGAACTAGTGAAGGATGAAGTAATCAGTTATAATGAGGGGTAGAGGGTGCATATCCCGAAAGGGTTGATGATATTTCCCAATAGCCACACAAAATCCGATCAAGGTGCAATTGCAGCCCACAATTTCCACCTGGGTAGATGTCCTAAAATTTGGTTACTAGGTACCTCGATCAAAATGCAACATTTATATTTTCGGCCTAAGAAATGGGTTATGGGATGGATCCCATCCAAGAGGTGGGTGCCTCAAGGGGGGACGCACAAAATAACCAGACCTCGGCCTTCAACCCTTCACAGGTATCTCTCTGCCTGATGGTGTTAGGAACACTTGATTTGAAGGATTTTAAAGTTCCCTATTTGACAACTTCTATTGTTTGAATATGTGAGAACCAGATAACAGGGAGTTATTTGGATGTCTATCCATGAAATCCTACCTAGACTAAAAAAATTATTTTGGCACCTCCTGTGGAGGAAAAATTAGTGAGTTTTTAGAATTTTTTTAGATGTGGTTGTTTGAGAGATTCAAGGTGTGAGACAATCTCATTGAAATTAGGTGGGAGTGGATAGTTTTGTCAAGAAAAGGGTGGGGTGTTTCAGAATCCCTTTGGAGGAAACTTACTTCAACCTCCACATTTCGATATGAAAAATATGTGAGTGAGTAGTGACTTTTGTGTGTGAACAAGTGAAAGTGTGCCAATATTTTTTAATAAATTAGGTGTCACCTTACTAGATGTGGACTTCGTTTGGTCCTTTCAAGTGTTGATTACCTAATTAACTAAATGTCATTGGTACAACCTTGCAGAATTTAAAAGTCCCTAGGAAACTAGCATGTGGACATGTGGGTCCTTACTATTCCTTTAACTCCCTAATGTGATTTAATCTAAGAAAGCATTGAAACTATCCTAGATTGTGCATATGTGGGCATGTATGGGCCCGTTACAAAACCTTTAATCTTCCCTAGTGATTTAATTGAAGAAAGTAAACCTCAATCACTATCCTATCTTTGTAGCATGTGGGCATGTATGGGACCATTACAATCTTAAGATGTGTTTGAAAAATAAACTAAGAGGAGTCCCGAGGGGGCTATTGTCCTCTCCTAAATATTTTATCTTTTTAAGGGAGATGAAATGTTTCTTTAATCTCTTTATGATTCTGAAGATCACTTTGGGGCACGAGAGAAGAGCATACTCAACGATTGATATCCAATTTCTGGTCCCAATGCAAGTTTTATATGTGATTTAAAAAATGATTCCAACTTATACTCTTAATCAAGGCAAGCCATCCATGTGGAAAAATGAAAAAAAAAGATGAAATAATTATTTTAACCCCCTAAGTGCCTATGTTTTGACTAATCCCTTTATATGGAGAGGGAAAATAAGTCTGGTGCATATTACAATGTGCATGGAATCAATTTTAAGGAGGCTATGGGCCTTCCACAGATCACAAAAAGATTATAATGTGTGTTTTTTTGTATAGGTGTGTGGGTCTCAGAATAGACAAAGGTGTTGTGAGCACCAATGCGCGAAATGAAAGTGACTTATGGGCGTAGGTGCGCAAAAGGTGCTGAGAAATACAATGGTTTTGGTGCACATGCATTGAATATGCGTCTGTTGGTTAAAACATGCACGCACTGTCTGTTACACGACCGTGAAGAAAATTTCAGATGAAATTCTCTCTGATCAGCTTTGAACTTGAATTTTTGCAGGTCGTCTTGAGCCGGTTATGGTCCCTTCAAGTTAAAGAAACAAAAAGAAGAGCTAAAGTAACCCAAATGGGGTAGCAAATTGATACCTTTCCCCAGTGGAGTCGCCAATTTGTTCCACCTCTATTGTCACCTAAATGAGAAAAATAAGGGTGCTTACAAGCCCAGTTGGGTTAGCTAGGAAAGCCAACAGTAGAGGAAAGAGTTAGAAGTATAAAGAATAAAGGATAAGAAAATAATTAAACTAAGAACAATAAAAGAAATTAAACTATAGTGCATAAGGACATTAGAACAAGAAATAAAGAAGACTCATCCCAACCAATGGAAAGGATTGTATTAGTGGAAAGAAAACACCAAAGGGAAAGGGAGACTTTGGGTTCCCTCTTCCTCCAAGGGAGGGCTCTTGGACCCCCAAATATTGAGCTCTTCTTACAAGTAAGAAACTAAAATGAAATGGTGAAGAGAATCCAAAGCACATTCAATCTAGAGGTGATATGAATGGCTAAATGAAATGGTGTTAGCATGCTCTTGATGAGGAAAGAGGATCCTCCAAGAGAATATCAGCAGCATAACAATACAAATGAATTCCTTGAAAATATAGTGCACCCATGGCTTCCTTTTATAGCATAGATTTGAGGTGTTATGCAACTAGTTCTTAGTGTGAATAAGGGGCCCTTTAGGTATTTGACCAACCCCCCAGTCAGATTCAGCTGAGATTTGGATGTCAAATCGACTTGGAAGTTGAACCAGAAGTGGGTGGAAGGCCAAACAATATCATAAATGCGTCGTTTTGAGTGTACGCGACTTTTTTCATCCACAGTCGTGCATCGGGTGCATGTGCACTTTTCCGACATTATCTCACTATCGTACGTGTGTGCGTGCCTTATGTATTTTTAGTGCATGCTAATTTTATTGTTGGTTGTATATTTTTGGACCTTTTGGAGATGCATTTTTGGTCCATGTGTGAACTAATGAGTGTTTTGAAGATGTTGGATTCCTGTAACCATTTGCGGATGAAATTTTGGTGATCACACTTAGCACACCCATGGATATTATTTATAGCATTCATACATGGAAAAATGTAATTGGTTCATAGCGTGAACAATGGGACTTTTAGGGAACCCTCTAGCCCTTGACTAGCCCCCAAGCTATATTTCTCTCAGATATGAGTGTCAAATCATGTTGGGGGTCTCACCATAAGTGGTTGAAGGGGCGACAAGATCCATAAATGTGTCATTCATATAAGTGTGTGGATTTTCTCGTACAAAGTCCCACATTTTGTGCATAGTGAGCACTAAGGCCTATGTTGGCTTGCACACTCTGCGCATTTTGGATGCACTCCTTTTGGTGATTATCCACACTCTGATTCTTGACCCCAATTATATAGTTTTGTTTTCCTTCTAGATGAATTTTAGTGTTGTACGTGGACTAATTGTTGTTGGAATTGATGTTTTTTCTTAACCATTTGTGTGCAATGTTTCAAATAATTTTTCAGTGATAACATATGCCCCCTGATGTGTGAGGTTAGGAGCATATGTATAGATGAAATACATCAATGGTTCTTTTGCTGATTGTACCATTGTAAGGAAGAGTGAAGAGAGGATCTCCAAGAGTAAATCATCGGAGAGAGAGAGGGAAAAATGTGGGACCCAAACCTTTCTATAGGGAGAAAAACGAAAATCTATGTACAAACGAGGTGAACATGCCCCATGATCGTGTCATGGAACCAAAATGTGAGATGGTAACTAAAGATGGATGTTGATTTAGATAACTGCAGTGCCCTTGGGGGTGGTTGATAATGACAGATGATAGTTTAGAATGGTGAATGAACTTTGAAGTGAGATAAGGATGACTGTAAGAATTGTCGATGACTCGTAGGCATTGATGGACTAAATAATTCATAGGTCTTCGGCTAGTATGGAACAACTACAATAGTCACATAGTAAGACCCACTGTAACATGAGATTTTTCTAAATTCGAATGTTATGTGGGTCAATGGAATCATAGAGAAATGATGATTCTATTTGTGTCGTCTAAGACTCCTCATTGTAAAGGTAATGAGAGTCAAGATACTTCTGCCCTTATAGAAATTGTGTTGATGTTGACAGGAAGGGAGATGCAACTCCAGGAAGAAAAGGGCTTCGTGAAATCCATTGAGATGATATCAGGTATGGATGAGTAACATGACACTAGATATGGGGTTAAATTGTGCTAGTGGCTAACAAAGTGGAAAAAATCAGAGATCATGGGTATATGGACTTGGGATACTCGGGGTTCATGAATGATGTCAGTATGACAAGAGAGTGGATGCCCCAACAAGGGTGACATGGGTTGATTTTCTAGGAAAAAATAACGCCATCAAGGGTGACGGCGAAAAATCTAAGTATATGTGGGAATCAAAGACTTTTTACAATTACCAAAGAAATAGAAAATAATTTGGGTTGAGTATATAGATATAGAAATGGGTTCCCTAGTGAAAGATGGATTGGTCTGTTAAGGTACAAGTTTGTGAAAGAAAACTAGTGGAGGGTGGGGGCCCCATGGGTGGGTTTCTATATTAGGTAAATGGATGGAGGACAATCTACAGATGGGCAAACTGATGGTGTATGAGATAGAGGGCTAATGAAAATTCGGAGGTGCAGTCAATAGAACCAAGATGATATGGTCTTGGAGTCCATTAGGAAGGTTAGAAATATGATGAGAAGAAGTATGGGGTTCATTCTCGGAAGTGCATAAGACTATCGAGACTCCCATCCCTAGGGATTAAAATCAACATGAGTTTCAAGTTTCTAGGGGGAACTATGAATGGGACAACTCATGTGGGTGAGGTAAAGGTACTGCAAAACCATCTGTAAAAAAACTAAAGGTAAATGTCAGAGGGTATGACTGGGATATGAAATTGATTTGTAGAGTGAATAGTTACATGATAGTGTCGAACATATACATGAAGAGGCTATAAGCTTGTAGAACAAGTACCTAGACACATGAAATCCAAATACTCGACATGAACAATATCTGATGATAAAGAACATATAACAACTATTTGATAAAATTTGAACTTGAGAATGTATACTTGAAAGTGACGTGAGAAAAATGTTCCTTCAGGGCCAAGTGTGGATGATGACCCAGGGAATGTGAATGTGTAGATGGTGGGACTAGGATCTCGTGGCTGAGAACAAGTCAGAAAAAAGAGATTTTGGGCTCCTATAACAGAGTATGGAAGTTGGGAAAAAGGGACTATATATGGTCGGTGGGTGCACAATGCCACCTCATTTGTACTTGTCATTGTTGTTGAGCTAACAATATAGTTGTGAGGATATTTGGAGATTGGGAGAGCATGAGGCTACCGATCCATGAGCAACGAGAGGCAAGCTAGTGATCCTATCATCCTGCATGTTGTGAATTTCCTGGTTTGTAGGTAGGGGTTGTACGAAGAGATGTACATGGGTTTTTTAGGTTAGGGGCCCACCAGTGCATGGGAAAAGGATGAATACCCGCACACATGTGCACATGTATAACTCAAGTTTTCGCACACATTGTACGGTTGTGTATGACACAGACGCTCATGTGGGTGCGGGGGATGGGTAGACAACCACACATGAGACGCACGCCTATCTAACTGACAGTCGTGCACTCATGCACGGTTTTTTCTCCGACAGCTATGCATTAGTGCGCATATTTGCAATGAACATTCATGCACATCTGTGCACCTATCTGGGTGAAATCTGCGCACTGTGGGAAAGGCTAAAGGGTTGTATTTTTTGATATTTTGATGATTTTTTCTGGATGATGAGGTTGATCATGTGTTTCTATGTGGATGAAGGTGATCAAAAGATTTTGATAGCATGATGTTGGTGCACTGGAGAGAGCTCAATTGGGATTGTTTACGAAAGGTGGTGAGAGCATAGATGGGTGTTCAGAGATACTTGGCATCCTGTGGGTTGCTCAAGTTCTTTGAATTCCCTCTGATATGGTCACAGGAGTTCCTGCTTCATTATCTGATCGGGATGTGGATCACTAATTTGTAGTGCTTCATTTTTAGAGGTGAGAAACTAACATTATCGACCATCGAGGAAGTGGCTTTTTTGACGGGGCTCCCATTCTGTGGGATGAACCTTCCTATTGATGCCCAAATGTCGAGGGAGGATTGAGTAGGTGACTTGGCGGCTCGTCACTGCACTGACTTCGATTTGATCTTTTGTTTCTTCTTCTTCCTTCAGTGCTTCTATGTTGGCTTCCAAATACTGCTTTTGATATTCAAGATTTTATTTGATCTTTCTGGCTTCTTCTAGGTGAGTTCTTAAGTTCTTGATGACCTATTAGGATTCTTCAAAAATGTGAACACTTTCCTATTGTTTCATCAATTATTTCTTGAGTGACGTTTTTTCTTCTCTTAGTTCATCTAAAGCACTAATCAATTTTTCTTCATAATTGTCTTCCTTTTCAATTAGCTTTTCTATCTCATTTCCTTTATGGCATTCTATTTCAAAATTTCCATGTTTTTCACAATTAAAGAAAAACAATATACCTCTGGTGACTATGTACTCTTAATCTTCTGAATCTATTTGACATGTTGAACATAATTCTTATTGATTTGTATCTGCATATTCTTTGTCATTTTATGAATCTTTGATGGGTGAAGAATATATGTCATGTAACTTATCCCAAATTTCTTTGGCTAATGAACATTTACCAACCTTTTCTCTTACTGGATTAGTTAATCCTTCCCATATGAAATATAGCCAAATATGATGTCCCTGTGCCTATAAAAATACGTTCATCCTTCTACTCCACATCTCATACTTAAAACAATTCTAACCATTAAACATTGGCACTCCATTCTCAGAATAATCCATGATCTCCTTCCAGTGGTTAAATTGTTTCCTGAAGGAACCTGCTCTGATTCCAATTGTTCGATTACTGAGATGGGTGGTGAATCAGTAATAGATAAATTTAATCATTTTTCACCATAAAATGAAAGTGTTATATCAATGTAGCATTATCATCCAATAGTTGTAGAGTAAATCAACAATGAACAAATGAGAAATCACACAAATACACAGTACACCAGTGTTTTATGTGGAAACCCAAAGCGAGAGAAAACCACATAATGCTTTTTCTTATATGTATTTAAGAATTAAATTCATTGGAAGCACCAACTTCATTTGTTTTCCAGCTGCAACTAGAAAGAGCCTCCAACCCCCTAGTTTCTAAGGCTACAACCTGAGGGAAGCTCCAACTCCCAAATTATTTGGCTACAACCAAAAGGAGGCTACAACCCCCTATGTTCTCCTTCTATAATCAAAAGGTGTCTACAACCACTTGTACTTGCCCCGTCCAACCTCCCTTACGTATAAGTAGAATGATGTAACCACTCTCACACTATCACTGTGAGATATATTGTTGTAAACCTATACCAATCAACCTGCACCAAACAACCTGTACCCATAACATGAACCATTCATCAACCATGCATCAACATGTACCTCAACCTGTAATCAACTTGTACCATAAACAAGTGCATCAACCATGCACCAACCTATACCAAACAACTTGTAATCAACCTAAACCATAAAAAAGTGCATCAACCATGCACCAACCTGTACCAAAAACCTGTAATCAACATATACCATAAAAGAGTGCATCAGTGATGCACCAACCTATAACTCAACCTGTACCATCAACGACTATATCAACCATGCACCAAACTTGTACGAATAGCCTGTCGCAACAACCTATCCAAACATCCTATCAAAAAAACCTATCTCATCAATCTTATCAACCAAATCATATCTACTCATCAAGATCAATGACCAAGACAACTCTCAAATATGTTCATCAACCAAGGATAACACAAAAACTCATAATCATCACCAAGATGAATATGTGCTTCTAATAATATACCAATACAAGTATGCTACATCATCCATAAACCATGTTTCAACAATAATACTAACAAGTGCCTCCAACCATATACAAAGTATGTACCAATCATGTATAAACTACTCATAAACTATGCCTCATCAAGATGTACCAACATCATCAACTATACACCTCATGTATGTGCCAACTCATCAACTACTTGTCTCAACCATGTACCCAAAATGTACCTCAATCTAAAGACCTCATCAATTTCATCATCCAGATCTGATATGTAAATCTGCAATAGACCTGGTGTATAAGATCACATATTTGCAAACCTTCCTTAACTTTAATAACAAGAGACTAGCATTTTCATCAAACTTTAATTTAGTCTCGCATAACTAATTTTGGATTAGTTAACAACCCTAACTTACAATAATCTTAACTGCATACCTGTAATGAATAAAGATGTAAAACTGGTACACAATGTTCTTAAGTGTATTTAATGAAATTCCTACAGACTTCACTACTTGGAACCTCTCAGAGAAGGAGTTATAGCAAAAATGGCATACCTTGTTGAATTCATGCTTATTGTAGAGAGTGAACTTGTAGAGCGTGCCTCGCACAGAATATTTGTTGTATGGATCTAAAAATTATACACAGAATACTATAGACCGCACTCTAACAAATATATTTGGTCTTACTGAATTGAGATCTGTTATGAAGAAGTTATGACATTTTTTACCCGAAACACATGTTTTAGACTAGTTTTAGGACTAGCCACAAACCCTATTTTCCACGATGTGTAACTCAAAAAATACAATGACCCAAAAGCTGAAATTTGTATCATAGCTACCTGGATATGTTTCCTCAATGGCCTCCCAATTTCATGGTCTCAATCATTCCATAAAGAAAGTTATTGTGAAAATGGTGAGATGACTTGTAAATAACATACCTTAGAAAGCATCATCAAAAGAATTTATCCTCCCTTGAATTTTGGCCTTCTTTACTTCACCTTCCTTCTGAAATTCCACTTAGATATCCTTTGGTTACCTCAATAACATGTAGATATTCAATATGCTCAAGTTTGATTAAAATGAGAGAGCCTTGCCTCTTATTTATACTTTCATGTAGCTTCCTCAAGGAGTTACCTTTTAACCATCTTAACCCACTTTCCTTATTTTAGGGTTAACTCAGTTCTAACCTCTTGTCAACTTAGTAGTTTATCCATTAAATTTATTATTTAAATAATTTGTTTTGTATTCAATTTGAATTATAGTACACTCTTCACTTCACTTTATTATTTACCTACTAAAATCTCTTAAACCACTTTGACTACTTTGACCTTTTGGGGCTTCTAGATGACTCATGAGGTTTCTCCAACTTCATATGGCCATAACTCTCTAACCATGAGGATTTATGTGAAGTTCCACATACCACTAGAAATTGCATGACATATACTATCCATATAGAATATTCTTACCTCCAAATATACCAAAAATCATACCATTATCCATTAAACAAACTTGGGTCCATTACCCAAACCTTTCTCCAACTTCACATGGCCATAACTCTCTAACCGTGAGGATTTATGTGATGTTACACATACCACCGGAAATGGCATGATATGTAATATACATATAGAATAGTATTACCTTAAATATATTAAAACTCATACCATTATACATGAAACAACCTTGGGTCCATTGCCCAAACCTTTGTTCTACCAGAATTCACTACTGGACTTTCTCCAAGGGTTGACATCAATGACTAAGGGTTTACATAAATATACAATATACCTCTCCACTGGTTAAAATCAATGGCAACCAACAATCCATACCAACATTCCATCAACCTAAGCCAATTTTCTGACATAAATTATGTGCTCTCAACCTGCACTAATTCAATTCCATCACTGGAAGACCCACTTGCTTCTAGGGTCTTGGAGTTTTTTTCTCTTTGGTTTTGTAGAATTATCCAACCTATTCTCATAAATATCCTAGCATGGTATATCAAGTCCATTCCACCACCTCGATGGGATCCAAAATTCCTTGGTCGTTGGCCCCAAAACCTCCTCCTTTCTACCCCATCTTATTCATTAGATTTAAGTCGATGCATGTAGTATGTTGTTCAAAGACTCCAAAAGGGATATCTAGATCAATGAAGAAATAAACTAAACATGGATCATTTTCCTCCATTCCGGTCTGTGACTTTCGGTCTTCTTCCTGAAATGTGCCTGACTATTCCTCCTGGTGGGAAGGAGCGGTAGATGAGGCTTCCAAGAAAACTCCTTGGTTACATAATGCCTGGATCACATCCTCTATCATATGACAATAGACACAACCATCAAAAATGTCATGATCAGATCCATAACCAATATACTTATCATGGCCACAAGATGGCATCTTTATTGTCCCTGACATGGAGGCTTCTATAGCTTGCACCTTCATAGTTTGTAGCTGCAGTTGCAACATCTAATTTTCCTCTTCTACAACTCGTAGAAATTTCTTCAACCCAACATTCTATGTTTGAAGGACTTGGATGATCTCTTATAGTTCATTGACCCACGCCTTCTTTGGTGTCCTCTCCATCTTCAACACCTACAATATTTGTCAGGTGAACTCTGATACCACTTGATAAGTGTAATATACTAGATATAAAAAGTATGCAGAACATAAGTAAAATGATAGAAATGACAGAATAACAGTAATATAACCAACATAATCTCCACAATAACACAGAAACGATATAAGAACATCAACATAAATAACACTATTATTAAGAAAGCAATGTTCATGGGCTTCTTCTAGGGGGAAACCTCCAGTCGAGAAACGCTCTGTTACAATAATCTCGAAGCTAGGGTTTTCATACCCTCGACCCTTATTTATACTAAATATGTCTATCAAGAAAATCATCTAGAGGAAGATCCTTCTAGATGTGGAAGCTTCTATTAGGTCTTCTTACATCTGCCTTATTCTATTTTATTGAAAGGCCTTATTAATATTGACCTTTATTACATCCGAATAAATTGATCTACCTATGTGCAGGTTAGGACTCTAACATGTCTGCCCCCTTAAAAACAACCTTGTCCTCAAGGCTTGAGATGTGGAAACTGTTGCAGAATGGTAGTTGGTTCCCAAGTGACATATGTTGGAGTTGTATCTTTCCACTTGACTAGCACTTCCTTGATGGTTCATTGACACAGGCAACGCTCACACTCGTCCAAAACTGCTTTTGGCTATATCCAAATGGATCCTTCTTCAACTAACTCAGGAAGGTTGGTTTGAATTTGGCACCTAGTTCCAATCACCTTCTTTAGGCATGAAACATGAAAAACATGATGTAGCTTTGACTGAGTGGGTAGAGCTAACTGATAGGTGACTTGTCCCACACGCTTGGGAACTGTATAAGGACCATAAAATTTGGGCGCTAGCTTCTGACACTGCTCAGCCTTGAGGTAAGTTTCCTTGTATGGTTGTAGTCGCAGAAACACCTGATCCCCTTCTGCAAATTGACGTTCAAAGCGACCTTGATCTGCTTGTTGCTTCATGTGATTTTGTGCCATGACCAAGTTCTCTTTAAGGGTATGAATAATATCCTCTTGCACTGTAAGTGTTTGTTCAACTGCTTGGACCTTCGAGGTACCCGGTAAATATGAGAGAATTGAAGGTGGATTCTGTCCATATACCGCTTCAAAAGGAGTCATGCCTGTAGCTGTATGGTAGGAAGTGTTGTACCACCATTCAACTAGGGGTAACCATTGAGCCCACTGATTTTTATTTTCAGAGGAAAAACACCTTATATATGTTTCCAAACACTTGTTGACAACTTCCATTTGACCATCAATCTGGGGATGATAAGTTGTGGTTAGATGCAATTGGGTGCCCTGTAGCTTAAACAGTTCTTGCCAAAAATTTCTTGTGAAAATTGGGTCACGATCAGAAACAATAGAGTGCAGCATGCCATGAAGCTTGAAGACTTGGTCCATGAAAACTTGAGCCAACGTGGATGCAGTAAATGGGTGTTGAAGAGTGCAGAAATGAGCATACTTGGAAAGGCGATCCACAACCACCATTATGACTGATTTATTTCCCAATTTGGGTAAGCCGGTAATAAAGTCCATAGAGATATCCTTCCAAATAGTAGGTGGAATCAGAAGTGGTTGTAGTGTGCCTAGAGATTTGACTATTTCTCCCTTGTTGCATTGACACACCTCACATTGAGTGACAAAATTACGGATGTCCTATTTCATACCATCCTAGAAGAAAGAACGTTTGACCCTGTCATAGGTTTTGGTGAACCCGACGTGCCTTGTTGTGGGTGTAGCATGAAGCTCAAAAAGTACCATGGATTTAATATTTGATTATTTACTTAAATACAAATGGTCTTTGTATCATAGCTCATCATGCAGCCAAGAGTACCCTGGGGAAGTTGGAGCATTGGTCTGCAATTGTTGGATCAGATGTGAACTTTTGGTATCTTGTAGCCATTCCTGGTGCATAACTTGGAGCCAATCTGGTACAATGAAGGAAAGAGAAAAAAGGGATCTGTCTTCTTCATATTTTTGGGATAGTGCATCTGCCACCACATTGCCTTTGCCCTTCTTGTAAATGATCTCATAATCATATCCAAAGAGCTTAGTCACCCATTTTTGTTGCTCCGGGGAGGAAATGCATTGTTCCAGAAAGTACTTGAGGCTTTGATGGTCTGTCTTAATTTGGAAACGTTACCCCAAGAGATAAGGGTGCCACAGATCAACAACATGCAGAATAGCCAACATTTCCTTTTCAGAGATGGGTTTGCCCAGATTCCTTTTAGATAGTTGCCTGCTGGTGAAGGCCAAAGGTCGACCCTCTTACATAAGGACAACACTAATCCCTTTCCCCAAAGCATCACATTCCAACACAGAGGTCTTTGTGAAATCAGGAAGGGCCAGAACCAGAGTGGTGCACATGGTCATCTTCAAGGTTTGAAAAGCTTGACCAGCGACTGGAGTCCAAGTGAAAGAGTTCTTTTTGACGATATCCATGAGAGGTGTTGCAATCTTGCCATAATTCTTAACAAAATTGTGATGATACCCTTTTAAGCCCATAAATTCATACAAGCTTTTGAGAGTCTTTGGGTGCAGTCAGTCTTGCATAGCTTCAATTTTTTTTAGATCCACCCTGACGCCATCCTTTCCAACCAGATGACCCAAGTATTCTACTTCTAAGGCACCAAAAGAACATTTAGACTGTTTCAGAAAAAGTTTATGTTGAGAGAGTAGATGGAGAACTCGATCCACATGAGTAAGATGATCTATCCAGGTTTTGCTATAGATTAGGATATTATCAAAGAAAACTAATACAAAATGACGGAGAAAAGGATGGAAGACATGATTCATGAGGCTTTGGAAGGTGGAGGGGGCATTACACAAGCCAAAGGGCATGACCAAAAACTCATAGTGGCCCTCATGAGTTCTAAAGGCCATCTTGGGAATGTCTGCCTCCTTTATACATATCTGGTGGTAGCCCGAGCGAAGATCAAGTTTAGCATAAATGATTTTAGGGGATAAATTTCTCTCATGGGCTAATTTTCCATGGTTTTTCCAAAAACGAGATTCCCTATTTTAAAAATGATTCACCCAAATTCTATAGGATAAAATTATTTTACCTTAAAAATCGCCAAAATTTTATAAAAAATATTTAAAATCCTTAGAAATTTGAATATTTTTACAAAAATGTCGCCAAACATTTATAGATGGCATATGAAGGATTTGTAAGATTCACCAATGTTTCTATACTTTAAAATAAATTTCCATCCTTAAAATCATCCCTGAAGTTTAGTAAAGAATTGGGCGCCACTCCATTCATCCAGGAGGTCATCAGTGACAGGAATGGGAAATTTGTCTTTAATGGTCAGTTTGTTGAGGGCACGGAAGTTAGGACACAATCTCCAAGAACCTTATTTTTTCATGAACATGACTACAGGAGAAGAGTAAGGGCTCGTACTAGGGTATATAACGCCTGCAGTAAGGAGTTCCTGGACCATTTTCTCAATTTCATTTTTTTTTGAAAAGGGGTGGCGATACAAACAGATATTGGGAGGAAGGCTTCCGAGTACAAGGGGAATGGAATGATCATGAACACCATGAGAAGGAGGGAGTCCTTAGGGAGTGGAAAATACCATTTGTTGTTTAGAAAAGAGGGCTTGGAGGTCTTCCAACACCGGGGGTGTCTCTGTTTCTTGTATGGCATGGAGTTGGGCAATGACACCAGAATGACCTTTTTTGAGCATCTTTTCCATGCGATGGGAACTAATGAACTCAGGTGAACCAACCATGATGCCTTGGAATTTATATTGGTGGCATTCCTGGTCGAATTTCATGGTTAATGCCTTAAAATCCATGAGAATGGGACCCAATGTCCTTACCCAATCTGCACCCGAAAAAATGTCACAACCGCCTATGTTGATAGCAAGCATATGGGATTTTAGGTGGTAGTCACCGATTTGGAGACACACATTTTCACAGCACCCTCCACATTTCATGGAACTACCATTGGCAATCATGATTTGGAAATTGTTGATGGTATAGATGTAGCAATGAGTTTCTTGGGCAATGTGGTGATGAATAAAATTATTGGTGCTTACACTATCAACTAGAATGATGACCTTTTGATGCTTGATGTAACCGATTAAATTGAGGGTTTGGGGGGCGGAGAAGCCAATTAGAGCATTGAGGGAAATTATCAGTTCAACTTCGGGAGGGTCTAAGGGAGGTTTTATGTCAGTGATTTCAGGTGACTCAGGCATAAGGGGAGTTTCAACATCCTCTTCCAAAATATCCTCAGATATGGCCATAAAAAGATTTTTTTCCTTACAATTGTGGCCCGAGAAATATTTGTCATCATAATTATAACAAAGGCCTTTGAATTGGAATTCATCCATTTCAGCCTTGGTCAATTTTTGGATCTTTAATGGGGCACAGGGAGTAGTGGGATTTACGGGTTTAGGGTGAGGGATAAAGGAGGGTTTACAATTTTGAGAGGATACAACTTATTGTTCTTATTTAGCTTTTTTAGTAGCCTCCACCCAAATCAAAGGTTGAGCCATGAGGAAATGGGCTTGAATATCCTCCTTGAGGTCACTGATAAAATGCTCTCGAAAGAAAGAATTAGTCATGCCCTCTGTTCGAAAAGCCAGGCGCTCAAAGGCAGCTATGAAGTCTTCTACTATTCCTGATTGTTTCAACTTTGTCAAAAGACCAAAATGGTTGGTGTCAGTGTCGAAGCATTCATAAAGCTCAGTCACAAATTGTGTCCAAGCAATATACCCTTGACAGGAAGTTTTTCTCCATTGCCACCATTGCCAACGTTCTTGATCTAGATGGAGAACACCATACTGGAGTTTGGCCAAGTCATCTATAATGTCGTATAAAGAGAAATAATGTTCCATTTGGGTGACCCAACCAGTGGGATCTGAGTCATCAAATGTGGTCACATCCACCTGCGAAAGGCGTAGGTCACATTGAACGTGATGGGGCTGAAAGGTATGGGAATGGGAGGAATGTTCACCTTCAGTCTTTGGAGGTGCATCAGAGAAAGGGTCATCTGTAGGGATATTCAGTTTGGTGTAGAGTGATGCAAAGATAGATTCAAGTTGGGTGGTCAGTTCTTGTTTGAATTCCTCCATTGAGGACTGCATGGTTGTATTTATGGTTGTATTGATGGATGAATCGATGGAGGCAACAGTAGCACTGAGTTGTTTCACTTCTTTTTGGGTCTCGAGGAAACCATATTGCAAGGTGTTGAAGCGATCTTCCAGGTCTTGGCTATGGGTATGGGCCATGAGGATGGGTGAACTGAAAAGGGGCGGGTGGGGTAAAAAATGTTGCCGAAAAAATGTGTATTTACTTGGCAACCCGAACATAGTTGCACGGAAATAGATCTTGTCTGTTTTAATTTGTTTATGTTTTTGTCCCCCAAAGGTTAGGTATTCAAGGGTTCTACAGACAACAGTTTTCCCTATGCTATAGCTCTCTGATATATGTGCGGGGTCCAACAGTAGTACATGACCCAATATCTCAGGGAACTAACTAAGGAGGATATACCGTACCCTTAGCTGTACTACCCGACTACCCAGGTACTAGAGAGTATCTTCCCGAGTGATGTTCTCGGTGGCACTATAGCAGTCAGGAAGCTGATCGGTTTATCTAAAGAGGGCTTCAAGAAATCTAGGTCGATCCATACACAGGTGTTGTCTGATGAACAATGTATGGAAAAATATTTCATGAACATGAGGCACTCTCCATGGAACATCCACAGGTAAAACTCTCACAAAATTATGGGAAAAGAATGAATAATCCCATCAATATGAATCAATGGTCATCTCTGGTTCTGCTAATCAGATCCAACGACAAACACAATCATCTCATATGTATCGAAACTTTGAGACTTTTGAATATAATATTGGCTACCTTCCGACCAAGTGAAAAAACTATCTCTTCTGCATTGAACAACCTTGGTTTACATGAAAGGGTGAAGAGATGAGGTTTCCTGCATTAAAATGGGTTTTTCTACCATGTTGCAACTCTCCATGCTCTTTGAAACCTATAGCTAGGATACACTTGTTGCAACATCTCATAAATAAAATAACATCATAAATACCATTCTTACATTGGGATTTTATGAAATAATCCAGTTGATCTGAAGCTATAATGAGGAAATGGATCGCATCGTTGTGACCGTGGCAAGAAAATGTGCAAAATTGATTATTTACATGTCAAAAACGAACATTGTCCATCCCAAGGTCTCTTGGGATATTCACCTTGTAATGAATGCCTATACCTACAGTCATTACACAATACTTCTTCCTCATTCTTCATGTCATCATATGGCTTGGGCACACTCTTCCTCTACATACCTGCAAAATTAGTTCATCCACAACTTTGAAATTCGTGTGTTCTCCCCACGCAGGTCTAGAATGAACTCATTTTTAAAAATGAAAAGCATGGGAAGACTAACCAACATAGGTCATTTGCATAGTGGTTAGATGGATACTATATAATGTGG
>JZKD02S1773525.1:303967-334046 GCA_000966675.3 Picea glauca
ATGTTGATGTCATCAGTATGGATGTTGATGTCACCCTATTCGTTCATGTTTAGATTTTATCTAATTTCAGAAGTTATTAAGTGTAATTGTGAAAGGGTTTATTGATAAGTCATGTATTTTAGGTCTTTTAGAGTATAAATAGAGGTTATATCGAGTCATTTTGAGATCTCTCATCGAATATAAGTACAAGAGAGTAGTGCACACTTATCTAGAAGGTTATTCTTCATTCATTTCTAGGTCTCTTTGGTATTTCTTTCATGAAAGAAAGTTGTATGACATTATACATGTTGGAGTAATCTATACTGAGGAAATTTTGCAGGGTTTTCTCCCCCTTGAGGGTTTCCCTAAGGATATCTATCTTTTAGTTGTGATCCTTTTTCATGTTAAATAATAATAAAACAATTTAATACTTTAACTGTTGGAAAAACATAAAACTTCCAACATGGTATTAGAGAAGGCCTGAAAAATAATATTTTCCACAGATTTTTGGAAGTGTTTTGACAAAATAACTTCATCGGCCTAGGCAGGATGACTATCGGCACCAAAATTGACAAGAATCTAGAAGGAGTGGAAAACTTTAGAGCATGGAAGTACAGAGTAGGCCTCCTTCTATAAGAACGTGATTTAGAAATATTTTTTGAGGAGGAATATCTATAACCAGAGGAAGATGAGGCCAAGGCAAAGAATAAGAAGAGCCAGGCCATGGCTAAGAAGAATATTGCAAACTCAATCAAGGATAATCTGATCCATCATGTTTCTCTATTAAAATATTTGAAGAATATGATGGATGCAATGAATCTGCTATTTGAAGGAAAAAACATCAACAAAAGGATGACATTGAAGACCTAGATGAAGAACTGAAGCTTGAAGATTCATATTCCATTCACTCTTACTTTTTGAGAGTGAACCAGATCAAGGAAAATATTGAAGTTATTGGAGACACTGTTGATGAAGAAGAAATGGTGATGACCACCTTGAATGGTCTCCCAAGGTCACGAGACTCATTCATTCAAGGAATATGTTGAAGGAGGAAGCTAATCAAGTTTACCAGATTATGGGAATATTGCACTCAAGAGGAAGAAATACCGGTAGCAAGAGAAGAGAAATTGAGGGATGATGATCAAGATTTAGCTACACATAAAAGGAAACTAAAGAGTAATAAAGGACCCTCATCCCCAAATAAGCCTCAAAAGTCGAAGAAGAATCGAAGAGATTATTCAAATTTCATGTGTTTCTTTTGCGAAAAGTAGGGACACATTCTTGTGTTGGTTTTGTCACTTGGGTGAGAAAAATAACAACACTTGCATGTCTAGATGAGCCTGCTAGACAAGACAAAAGTTTGTGAGTGGGTTAGATAAGTTAAACACATGTGAAAAAAAAAATACAACTAAAACAACTAAGAAATCAATGTTAGAAAGCATGAGAAACTTAGAACCATGAAAATCAAACAATGAACAAGATAATGCTACCAATGGATCAATAGATTAGTAGGCAAAACACTGTAGAGAAATTCAGGGACTTATGAGTCCCGTCTTCCTCCTTGGGATGGATCTTGAGTTCCCTAATTGAGATATGTTCACTCCTTACAATGGAAGAAATGACAAATGGTGAAGAAAAACAATGCCTATTCCCTCAAGAGGTGAATGGAATGGCTTATTGCAATGGAGCTTGGAGACTTCAAAGAGAAAAGAGGATTCTCAAGGAAGAATTCTTGCAGCATAAAAATACCTTAAAGATATTGGTTTCTTAGTGTTGCACCTCTTTTGTCACCTAAATGAGAAAAATAAGGGTGCTTACAATCCTAGTTGGGTCAGCTAGGAAAGACAACAGTAGAGGAAAGAGTTAGAAGTATAAAGCATAAAGGATAAGCAAAGAATTAAACTAAGAACAATAAAAGAAATTAAACTAGAGTGCATAAGTACATTAGAACAAGAAATAAACAAGACTCATGCCACCAAGGGGCCCTTTAGGTTTTTGACTAGCCCCCCAGTCGGATTCGGCCGAGATTTGGATGTCAAATCGACTTGGAAGTTGAACCCAAAGTGGGTGGAAGGCCGACCAATATCATAAATGTGTCATTTTGAGTGTGCACGGTTTTTTGCATCCACAGTCGTGCATTGGGTGCATGTGCATTTTTCCGATGTTATTTGATTGTCACACGTGCGTGGACGCCTTCTGTGTTTTTAGCGCATGCTGATTTTATTGTTGGTTGTATAGTTTTGGACCTTTTGGAGATACATTTTTGGTCCATGAGTGAAATAATGAATGTTTTGAAGATGTTGGATTCCTGTAACCATTTGTGGATGAAATTTCTGTGATAACAGATGCCCCCTGATGTGTGAGGTTAGGAGCATATGCATAGTGGAAATACATCAATGTTTCTTCAACTGAGAGTACCTGTGTAAGAAAGAGTGTTGTGGGGAGTGTCAAGAGAGACCCATTGGAAGTAGAGGGGAACCTGTAGGACCCAAGCCTTTCCCAAGGTGTGGAAAAAAATAAAATTGTGTAGAAACAAGGCAGGCATGCCCCATGCTCATGTCATGTAACTCAAAAAGATGTAATAAAGTAACTGAAGCTGTGTGTGGATGTAGATCATTGCAATGCCCTTCGGGGTGGTTTGATAATAAGAGAGGACAATTCTGATGGTGAACAAGATCTGAAAAAGGTAAGGACACCAGTGATAAGGGTCGACAATGTGTAGACATTGATAGTCTATCAAATTTCAAAGGTATTTGGCTAAGATAAAACAATTACAATAGTCGCAAAGTAAGACTTACCGTAACTTGAGATAGTGTTGAAGTTGAATGTTATGGGGGTCAATGACAACCGAGAACAATGGTGGTTTTCCCTGTGCCATCTGAGACTCCTCATTGTAAAGGTAATGAGAGTCAAGATACTTCCACCCTTCTGGAAACTGTGATGATGTCGACAGAAAGGGAGACATGACTCCAAGAAGAAAAGGGCTTCCTAAAATCCATTGGATGAGATCAGGAACTGTTGAGGTACATGGACAAAGTCAATGTGCAGTGAGACTCGAGACTACCTTTGGTTGGGGAGATATGAAAAGTGGGATCAATCATAAAACTAAATCTAGCATCGGGGGGATGACTAGAAGAGGTTGAGGTGTGCTAGAGGTGCGACAAAATGGAAAAACACAGAGATCAAAAAGGTGTATAGACTATAAGATACTCGGGGTTTATGGATAATGTCATGGATGAGAGGAAGTGAAAAATTCCCCAACCAAGGGAAATAAGGTTTTCTTTGACGAAAAGAAGGAAGGTTGCTAAAGGAGACAACAAAAATCTATTTAAATGCGAGGAAAATGGTTTTGTACAATTACTGAAAGAATAAAGAATAAGTTGGGATGACTGTGAAGATACAGAAATGGGTGGCCCAATGTAATATGTCTTGGCCAATGATGGTGCAAGTTGTTTGGGAAACAAGTTTAGGGTGAGGGCCCCATAGGTGGGTTTTTGTATTGAGGGAAATGGATGGAGGACAATCTGTAGATGGTCAAACTGACGGTGGATGAAATGGATGGTTAATGATACTATGGGTGTGAAGTTAGAATAGAACCATGATGAAGTAACCTGAGATTCCATTTGGGCAGGTTAACAAAATGAGGAGAAGGAGTATGTGGCTGGTTCTCGACATTATGTAAGACTATTGGGACTCCCATCCCTAAAGGGTGAAAATAGCATGAGTGTTAAAATGCCCAGGGGAACTATGAATGGGACAACTCATGTGGGGGAGAGTGCTATTGGGTGACAGTACCGAAATGCAGTGGAGGTGACAGTACTGGAGAGCCAGATATAGGGATCCTAGAGGCAAATATCGGAGGGTGTGACTGGGAGATGCATTTTGATATTTAGAGGGAATGACTACATGCCAATGCCGATAATATACTTTAAAGGACACTGTTGAGGTGTAATAATGATCAAGTACCTGTACACATGAAAACCGAATACCCGACGTGAAGAATATCTGAAGAGAAAGATCATATAGCAGTTATTCAATAATGTAATCATGCATACCTGAGATTATGAGAAAAATGTCCCCCGAGGGCTGAGGATGGAAAATGGCTCGGGGAATGGAATTATGTAGGTAATGAGATCCTAATCCCATGGCTGAAAATGGATCGAAAAACGGGTGCCTGGAGGTCCCAGAATTGAGTCTGGAAGTTTGGAAAAATGGACGATATATAGTTGTAGGGCCCACAAAGACACCTCATTTGTACCTGCTTCCTTATTGAGTGGACGAGCAATTTTAGAGGAGATTTGGAGATTCCGGGAGATCGAGGCAGTCGATTCAGGATCAAAGAGATTCAGGTTAGTTGTTGTATCCTCCTGCATAGAATTAGGGTTTCTGTTTTTGGGCAGGGCCCAAGCGACCGAGGTGAGATTATGTGTCGAACGGCTAGCTCCGTCGATGTAACCGATGTGGTAGGCCGATGGTGGAGGCATCTGTCAATAACAAAAATAATAGATTAGATGTGAGATATGGAAGAAAGAAGATTTAAAAACTCTACAAAATTGTAAAAAACGAAATAACCTAGTGTAGAATGGCTACGCTTAGGTGTAAAATCTCTTCAAGTACAAACTATTGACAGTTTCTTTGATATGGTGGCCTTCGAAAGAGGCTAGAATGTATGCGCCTTTAGTGAGGCAATGTTGGATGATGTAAGGTCCATGCCAAAGTGACTTGAATTTTCCATGGTCGAGGGTATTGTGAGCGATATCGTAAGCAAGGACGAGGTCGCTTTGATTAAATGAGAAAAGGTTGACATGGTGATCAAAGGTGGATTTTGACCATTTTTTGGCTGCCTCATTATTTTGTAATGAAGATCGACGATCCTCATCTAGGAACTCTAAGTTCAATAAATGCTGCTCCATTGGGGAAGTGTCGGGTAATAACACAGCAGTGGTGTGTAAGGTGGGAATTTTTCACTCGATGGGAAGAGTGGGCTCGAACCCATGGAATATATGAAAGTGTGTGAAACTGGTGGCAATTTTCACGGTCATGCGATAAACCCATAGCGTGAAAAATAACATATGATGCCAATTGGTCTTATGTTTGTTAACCATGCACTAGAACATGGTTTTGAGGACCTTGTTGACTGCTTCGACCTATCCATTTGACTGAGGGTAGTCTAGGGAGGCAAACTCTTCGGAGAATCCTAACATGGATGAGAGTTCGATGAAAATATCATTCTCAAATTTTTTCCCGTGATCAAAGACTAGTTGTAGTGGTACTCCAAAATGGGAATGGACATGGTTAAAGAAAAAGCACACTGCAGTGTCAACGATATTGTTGAAGGTAGGCATGGCTTCAACCCACTTGGTGAAGTAATCGACTACAACGACGATGTATTTGTGTGAATTTCCGGATGGAGGGTTGCAAGTTATGAAGTCTATGCCCCATTTTCAAAAAGGGTCGACAGTAATGACCAGGTGTAGAAGAGAAGGTGGTTCTCGTGCTTTGTTGACATAAAGATGACATTTTTCACATCTCTTCACAGTGTGGATGCAATCATGAAACAATGTAGGCCAAAGTAACATGTGTGAATGATTTTCTGAGCAGTGGACATCCCTGAGAGGTGGCCCCCGTAAGCGCCACTGTGGAATTCATTCAAGAATCAATTGACTTCATCGATAGTCAAACATCGGTGAAGTACAGTGTCGACCCCTCACTGATATAAGATATCACTGATAAGTAGGTAGTAGGAAACCAGGTGACGAATACATCGACAATCATCTCGGGAGAGGTGGTTTCCAAATTTCTATGTTCGGAGGTAGACGAGAAGATCGTTGTACCAAGGGTCATTCAAAGGGATGTAAAAGAGATGTTCATTGGGGAAGTCAGTATTGACATGGGTATTGGTAGTATCGGAGGGAAATTTCATGATGAATTCGGCGAGGACGAGGGATTTATTACTCTTGGGTGTTGAAAATTTGAGGTCGTACTCCTGGAGGATGACGATCCATCGGGAAAATTTACTGTTAATTTTTCGATGACTGAGCAAGTATTGCATGGGATTGGAATCTGCTATGACTTTGGTAGTTCAAAGAAAGATGTAATAACACAATTTATGGACTACGAGGACAAATGAAAGGGCCAATTTCTCTCCGTGATTTTATTTCAAGGGTGTCCCTTAAATATTTTTACTAATGTAGTAAATGACATGCTCATGATTATCGTCCCCTAGTTGGACGAGAGCTCCTGCTACTGAAAAACTGAGGCTGAGATATAGAGGATGTAACCACGGTTATAGTCAGGTGGACTAATCAACAGGGCATTGGAGAGGGATGCTTTAAGATCATCAAAAGTGGTTTGGGCATGTTCATCCCATTGGAATGGGATATCACGACATAAGAGGCAAAGGAAACCATGTGCCTGAGTGGCGTAATTGGGGACAAAGGGGCGTAAAAAGTTAGCTTTGCCTTGTAGGCTCTGTAGTTGGCATAAATTCTATGGTGGGTGAATATTCGTGATGGATTGGACCTAGAGGGGGTCAACTGTAATGCCACGTTAGGAAACGATAAACCTAAGGAGGTGCCCAGCAGTGACATAGAAGACGCACTTGAGGGGATTCAAGCGAATGTTGTACTGACGACACCGTTGAAAGATGATTCGTAAATCATCGATATGATAAGTGCATTTTTTGGAGCAAGCGGTGAGATCGTCCAAGTAGGCGAGAATGATTTGAGCCAAATCATGAAAAATGCATGTCATGACGCATTGGAAAGTGTCTCTTACGTGCTTGAGGCTGAAAGGCATGAAACGATATGCAAAAGTGTCCAAGGGGGTAGTGAATGCGGTTTTCTATTGATCAACTGGGTGAATTTGAATTTGGTTGTAGCCAGAGAAACCGTCCATGAAGGACAAAGCCTCGTAACCGACACAATCATCGATAATTTCGTCGATAAAGGGCGTTGGAAATTTGTCTTTGGGACAAGCGTGATTGAGATCGTGAAAGTCCGTATAAATGCAGATAGTGCCCTACTTTTTGTTGACAGGGATGGGGTTGGAGACCCATGATGTATATGCGATGGGGTATATGAAACCTGCAACGCGTAATTTGTCAATTTTAGCCTTGATGGCCACTGCTTTGGATGGGTGTAGTAGACGTTGTTTTTGACAGACAGGTGTGATATCAGGCCAAGTGTTTATACGATGTTCGACAATAGAGGGATCATGGCCTGGCATCTCTGTGTATGACCAGGCAAAAATTTCCTGGTATTCCTGGAAGAGAGATTTGTAGGTGGTGATTTTGTTAGGAGAAAATTTTGCGCCAATGGTCATTTCCTCTACGACCCCAAATTTGATGAAAATATCGATTTTGATGGTGGGGGAAATATTGGCCATATTTCCTTCTTCAAAAGCGTCCGGGGTAGGGATAGGGTTATTTAACCAATCTATATGCCTTGATGGGAGAAAATATTTGGTTTCGACTGCATATATGGGGTTTTGGTTAGGAGGCGTGAAGGCTTCCTGTGAAGTAAAAAATGCTCTGTGGTGGAGCTCGTCCCATGGGAAATCAGGTTTAGTTAACTCCTCAAGGATGTCTTCATCGCAGTGAAACTGTCGAAAATATAGGGGATTGAGAGCAATAACTTCGGTGACAGTCATCGTGGGGTTGTTTTATGTTGGTGATGATGTAGAGGGGGTATTGCAAGGAGGTTGCGATGGTTCACTTGACATAAACCAAATATCGCGATATTGTGGGTTGAAAATGGTAGTCGGGCATAGAATTTCCATGGGGAAATGAATTGGAGAATTAGGGGGATTTGGGGGAAAATCCTCATATAAATCATCCAGGAACCATGGGGGAGTAGGGAGTTCCTTGGGTTCCCGTGAGAAGATATGAACCAGATCAAGTGATGGGGTAGGGGTACTCACTAGTTCTATTGCAGGGGGGGAGGTGTAAGGTTTTGAATAAGTGTCATTTGGCGATGCTTGTATTCAATGATCATAGGACATTGATATGTGAAATGATCAAGTGATTCACATAGAGATAAAGGATGTCTCATACGTTCATTGACTGATTTCGTGACATAATGGATGTCGGTGACATGTGTTGGGGTGGGTTCTTGCTGAAATCTCTGGCATATGCTTGTTAGCGTCTGCCGGAATTGAGGTAACATTGGACAATGGTGTGTGTAATGGCCATATTCTGAACAGATGGTGCATGCGAATGTGGTTTTCATTCCTTTGCTACTTATGTTTGGGTAGATAGTGGCAGTACTGGATGAAGTGATGAGCAATGGTGGTTCTCGAGGGAGTTGAATTAGATTGTGTATCTCGGGGAGAGATGGGTACTTGTTGGTGGGGTGTCCATCTTTCTCGCATAGTGCACATGGAGGTTGGACACGTGGGGGAAGTGGAATGGTGGGATCTTTCTTCTTCCATCTTCCCCCATCCGTAACAATGGTGTTAGTGACTGGGGGTGTGGGGGGTGTGGCAGGAGTAAGTATGGGAATCTGTATGGGTACTCCTTCTATTTGGGGAGGGAGGGATGATTGAGGGACTAGTTCTGGTGTATGGAGATACCATACTGGAATTTCCAACACCATATTTGGGAGGGTAAGCGTTGCGGCTACTTGGAATGCTTGTACACCTGGTGGAGGGTACAAGAAGGGGATTTGGGTAATGGCTTTGGGGACTGCCTCCCAAACCAACATATGGACCTGGGGGAGGGGGAGATCAGGAATGGGTAGAGTTGAACAAGTTCCAGGAGATTCCTGAGGGAGGAGTTATGTGACAAGTGGGACGTCAAAGATGAAAGAGGCCTCGGTGGGAGGGAGAGTATCTTCAGTTGTTGTTTCGTTGGTGGAGACAACACATACTTGTGTTGAGGGATGGATGAGTGGTGGTGCTCCATTGTATGTCCCTAGCAAGGATGGGTCCTTAAAAATTCTGAGGCCCATCTTGATGAGTGGATAGGCATCTAGATTAGTGCAGAAAAAAGGGAGGATGTTGGAGATGTTGGGTGAAGGGTTAGGATCATAATGTGATACCTGATTGATGGTAATGATATTTCTGTTATGGGGAAACATCATGGTTCAGAACATAGAAGAGGCGATGACCTTCATAGCATACATGTAGCTACATCCAAAAAAGATATCGTAATCGAGCGGGGCATCGATAACCTCAATGTCAATAAGAATGGATTTCCCCCCGAGTTTGACGGGGACATTTTGGAAGCTCCCCCTGGGAGAAGAGGGTCGTCTGTCGTAATCCCTCAAAGTAATGGTGGAGGGTATTAGCTCTGGAGAGCCAAGTTTCTTCCAGATGGTTTTGGACACGATGCAAGTGGATGCACCTTCATCAATAATGCAGTGGTGGAGTGTGATATTTTGGATTTTAACCGGTATTTGAAAAGAAAGAAGAGCGGGGAGATGGAATTCTCCACTGTTGAGATCAGACGTGATGAGTCGAGTATCGACAGGGTTGACTGCCCCCAGAGCGAAAAGTAATGAATTCCGTTGAGTAGGAAAGGTTTGAAGAACTTCTAATACTGACATGGAAGCGGGGGATTGTGCCAAGCCATCGACCAAACTATAATTGTGGGTTGCCATAGCTTGAGGGTTGTTGACATTCCTTCATAATTGGATGTGAGGGATGCGAAGAGGTGTTTCAGTATTAGGGTATGGAATCATCAAAGGTGGGCTAGTTGTGACTGGGGTGGCCTCTAAGGGAGTGGGAGTAGGGTCAGAGGGTGTGCGATATTGATGAATGCCCATTTGTAGAAGGACTTCTTCCTCACTATTTGGGAGTATAGTGTGATCTGTAGGAGGTCCTGGGTTGGCGTACTGTCCCATCTGTGGTGGGGTTTGATGCATATCATGTTGGGTGTTCATTGCCCCTTGATGTGGTATGGGGTTTTGTAACACATCTAGGGTGGGTTTTTGCACATATTATTGTGGGGCCTGCTGGGGAGCAGGCGGTACTAAGGGATGTGGTCCATTTCCAGATTCTTTCATCCATTTGAAGTCTGCAATTTGGGGGAAATGGTGAGTATAATGTCCATACTCACCGCAAAGGGCACAAGGGAAGTTTGTCCAAATATTATTGTTTTTCTTCCCTTGGCATTTGTTGTTATTTCCCCCTTGGGGGTTCTGGTTCCCCTGGTTTTGGTTGCCCCCGACAGGTTGGTTTTGGTTTCCTCCTAGTTCAAGATTATTATTTTTTCAGTTTTTTCCTTTCTTTCTGTCATTGTTCTTCTGATGGGATGGATTAGTCATATTCAGCTATTCAAAATTTTGATACTACTGAACGAGAGAGGGTTGAAAAAAATTAACCCAACATGTGGTTGTTTTGTGGTGAAGGAATGGGCTGGGGGGGGAGCATGGAATGGAAAGTATAGATTATTCTATGGTAATGATCTGTAGGATGCATAGGAAGGCATGATTATTTCACTAGTGCTTATGGTGTAAGCAGAGGTAGAGGGGGTACCAAAACTAGGTTGGGCTGCGAGGCGTATTGTGGGTGCTGGCAGCGATCCGCTGGTGGGTGGACATAAGGTCAAGGGGTATGGTTGTGAATAAGGGGTAGTATTATAATAAGGGGTTCTGCCATATGTTGGTGGATATTGAGGTGTTCCATACATCAATGGTTGTTGGGGGTGTGAATTTTGGTGTGTAGTGGTACCAATCAATCCATATACTAAGTGAGACATCCCAGGTTTGTTCTGGCCGAATGGCACAGGTCTCGGGGCATCAGGTAGTACCGTATACAAGTACCCTGACTGTGAGTAAATGATTTCAAAGTGTTGGGCCTTGCTAATGGATTCTTCTTCAGACTGGGGGAAGGTGGCGGCCACATCTTTGGCAAGGAGGGAAACAAGTGATTTGAGGAATCAATTGAGACATTGTTGTGGAGTAGCTTAAACTTTCTAGAGACTACGTTGCCTACACCATTTTTGAATGTGGTTACTGACGTGCATGGAGGAGGTTTGTTTAAATTCTGAGAGTAGTTTGAGGCCATTGTCATGATGAATTGGTAGTTGAAAGAAGGTCAAGAATGCTTTGGCCAGGGATTCAAAGGTCACATGGGACCCAGATTTTTCTTATACATACCACTTAGCTGATGGGCCAGTGAGTGTATGTTGAAATAACCTCAATTGGATGGAATCATCCGTGATGCTATTTGAAGAGCACCATAAGTGGAAGGTCATGATATGGTTGGCGGGATCCTCTTCCGCTTTCCCTTCAAACTTGGGGATGTCTGAAGGTAGTTTGGTAGGCATTGAAGGCCATGTGGGGTTGTGCAATATAAGACCATTCGTGAGTTAGTTAGATCTGGAATGTTGAGGGAAGCCAAGTATGACATCTAAGGTGGTGGCAGAGGATTAGTTCCAGCCATGGTGTGAGTGTTTTGTGTACCTAACCTTGAGGGGGAATATGTGGGTTTGTACTCCCCCCTTGAGAATAAGTTGCCCCCCCGCTTCCATGTAAAGGAGAGTGTGGGGATGTCTGACCTTTGGAAGTGGACCCAAGAAAAGTGGAACCAAGAAACATTGATGCCAATATAGTAGTACTCAAAGGGGTGTGGGAAAGTATGGCCGATTAGTTGGGAAGACTAGGAACTCCCCCTAGAATGGGAGGGAGATTTAGCAAGCGTCTGGAATGATGGGGATTATGTGGGTCCCCTATGATGTCCGAATAGCAAAGTGGATGTGTGCAAATGGTGATGGTAGAAATTAATGAACAAGAGACTTTGTATAACTTGGACCTTCACAATATATCTCACAATCATATGTAATCACAAGAACAACATACATAAATCAATTGATAAAGAAGCATACATGTGGGTAGGTGGATTTTGTCTGCCTAGGAGAAAAAAGAAAACAAATGCTTGTGTCCTAAAAGATGTAATGTCCTTCCTCTCAAACAACACTGGACCTTCCAATAACACTCAACAGTGGGGTATGAAGCCACCAGAAGAGGAATTAGTAAAGGATGAAGTAATAAGTTATAATGAGGGGTAGAGGGTGAATATCCCAAAAGAGATGACGATATTTCCCAATATCCACACAAAATCCAATCAAGGTGCACTTGCAGCCCACAATTGCCACCTGGGTAGATGTCCTAAAATTTGGTTAATAGGTACCTCGGTCAAAGTGCGACATTTATATTTTTGGCCTAAGCAATGGGTTACGGGATGGATCCCATCAAAGAGGTGGGTACCTCAAGGGGGGATGCACAAAACAACCGGACCTCGGCCTTCAACCCTTCACAGGTTTCTCTCTACCTTATGGTGTTAGGAACACTTGACTTGGAGAATTTTAAAGTTCCCTATTTGACAACTTCTATTGTTTGAAGATGTGAGAACTAGATAACGAGGAGTTATTTGGATGTCTATCCATGAAATCCTACCTAGACTAAAAAAATTCTTTCGGCACCTCCTATGGAGGAAATATTAGTGAGTTTTTAGAAAAAAATTGGATGTGGTTGTTTAAGAGATTGGGGGTGTGAGACAATCTCATTGAAATTAAGTGGGAGTGGATAGTTTTGTCAAGAAAAGGGTGGGGTGTTTCAGAATCCCTTTGGAGGAAACTTACTTCAACCTCCACGTTTCGATATGAAAAATATGTGAGTGAGTAGTGACTTTTGTGTGTGATCAAGTGAAAGTATGCCAATATTTTTTAATAAATTAGGTGTCACCTTGCTGCATGTGGAATTTGCTTGGTCCTTTCAAGTATTGATTACCTAATTAACTAAATGTCATTGGTACAACCTTGCAGAATTTAAAAGTACCTAGGAAACTATCATGTGGACATGTGGGTCCTTACTATTCCTTTAACTCCCTAATGTGATTTAATCTAAGAAATCTTTGAAACTATCCTAGATTGTGCATATGTGGGCACGTATGGGCCTGTTACAAAACCTTTAAACTTCCCTAGTGATTTAATTGAAGAAAGTAAACCTCAATCACTATTATATCTTTGTAGCATGTGGGCATGTATGGACCCATTACAATCTTAAGATGTGTTTGAAAAATAAACTAAGAGGAGTCTCGAGGGGGCTATTGTCCTCTCCTAAAATTTTTATCTCTTTAAGGGAGATGACATTTTTATTTAATCTCTTTCTGATTCTCAAGATCGCTTTGGGGCACAAGAGAAGAGCATACTCAACGATTGATATCCAATTTCTGGTCCCAATGCAAATTTTATATGTGATTTAAAAAATGATTCCAACTTATACTTTTAATCAACGCAAGCCATCCATGTGGAAAATTGAAATAAAAGGATGAAATAATGATTTCAACCCCCTAAGTGCCTTTGTTTTGACTAATCCCTTTATATGGAGAGGGAATATAAGTGTGGTGAAGATTACAATGTGCATGGAATCAATTTTAAAGAGGCTATGGGCCTTCCATAGGTCACAAAAAGCTTACAATTAGTGTCTTTTTGCACAGGTGCATGGGTCTAAGAATAGACAGAGGTGTTGTGAGCACCAATGCACGAAATGAAATTGACTTATGGGAACAGGTGCGCAGAAGGCGCTGAGAAATACAATGGTTTTGGCGCACGTGCATTGAAGATGCATCTATGGGTTAAAACATGTGGGCACTGTCTGTTACATGGTCGTGAAGAAACTTTTAGATGAAATTATCTGTATTCATCTTTGAACTTGGATTTTTACAGGTCGTCTTGGGACGGTTATGGTCCCTACAAGTTAAAGAAACAAAAGGAAGAGCTAAAGTAACTCAAATGGGGTAGAAAATTGATACCTTTCCCTAGTGGAGTTGCCAATCTGTTGCACCTCTTTTGTCACCTAAATGAGAAAAATAAGGGTGCTTGCAAGCCCAGTTGGGTTAGCTAGGAAAGCCAACAGTAGAGGAAGGAGTTAGAAGTATAAAGCATAAAGAATAAGCAAATAATTAAACTAAGAATAATAAAAGAAATTAAACTAGAGTGCATAAGGACATTAGAACAAGAAATAAACAAGACTCATTCCACCAATGGAAAGGATTGTATTAGCGGAAAGAAAACACCAAAGAGAGAGGGAGACTTTGGGTCCCCCCTTCCTCCAAGGGAGGGCTCTTGGACCCCCAAATATTGAGCTCTTCTTACAAGTAAGAAACTGAAATGAAATGGTGAAGAGAATCCAAAGTACATTAAATCTAGAGGTGATATTAATGGCTAAATGAAATGGTGCTAACATGCTCTTGATGAGGAAAGAGGATCCTCCAAGAGAATATCAACAACATAACAATACAAATGAATTCTTTGAAAATATAGTGCACCCATGTCTTCCTTTTATAGCATAGCTTTGAGGTATTATGCAACCAGTTCTTAGTGTGAATGAGGGGCCCTTTAGGGCACCTTTAGGTATTTGACCAGCCCCCTAGTCAGATTCAGCTGAGATTTGAATGTCAAATCGACTTGGAAGTTGAACTAGGAGTGGGTTGAAGGCCAACCAATATCATAAATGCGTCATTTTGAGTGTGCACGGCTTTTTGCGTCCACAGTCGTGCATCAGACACATGTGCACTTTTCCAACATTATCTGATTGTCACACGTGCGCGTGTGCCATGTGTATTTTTAGTGCATGCTGATTTTATTGCTGGTTGTATAGTTTTGGACCTTTTGGAGATGCATTTTTTGTCTATGAGTGAACTAATGAGTGTTTTGAAGATGATGGATTCCTGTAACCATTTGCTGATGAAATTTCGATGATAACACTTAGCACACCCATGGATATTATTTATAGCATTCATACATGGAAAAATGTAATTGGTTCATAGAGTGAACAAGGGGCATTTTAGGGCACCCTCTAGCCCTTGACTAGCCCCCAAGCTAGATTTCTCTCAGATATGAGTGTCAAATCGTGTTGGCGGTCGAACCAGAAGTGGTTGAGGGGGCGACAAGATCCATAAATGTGTCATTCATATAAGTGTGTGGATTTTCTCGTACAAATTCCCACATTTTGTGCATAGTGAGCACTAAGACCTGTGTTGGCCTGCACACTCTGCGCATTGTGCGTGCACTCCTTTCGGTGATTATGCACACTCTGATTTTTGACACCAATTACATAAAAAAAAATTCCTTCTAGATGAATTTTAGTGTTGTAGGTGGACTAATTGTTGTTGGAATTGATGTTTTTTCTTAACCATTTGTGTGCAATGTTGCAAACAATTTTTCAGTGATAACATATGCCCCCTGATGTGTGAGGTTAGGAGCATATGTATAGATGAAATACATCAATGTTTCTTTTTCTAAGAGTACCATTGTAAGGAAGAATGAAGAGAGGATCTCCAAGAGTGAATCGTCGGAGAGAGAGGGAAAAATGTGGGACCCAAGCCTTTCTATAGGGAGAAAAACGAAAATCTATGTACAAATGAAGAAAACATGCCCCATGCTCGTGTCATGGAACCAAAATGTGAGATGGTAACTAAAGATGTATGCTGATTTAGATAACTACAACTCCGTTGGGGGTGGTTGATAACGATAGATGATAGTTTAGAATGGTGAATGAAATCTTAAGTGAGATAAGGATGACTGTAAGAATTGTCGATGACTCGTAGGCATTGATGGACTAAATAATTCATAGGTCTTTGGTTGGTATGGAACAACTGCAATAGTCACATAGTATGACACACTGTAACATGATATTTTTCTGAATTTGGATGTTATGTGGGTCAACGGAATCAGAGAGAAATGATGATTCTCTTTGTGTCATCTAAGACTCCTCATTGTAAAGGTAATGAGAGTCAAGATACTTCTGCCCTTATAGAAATTGTGTTGATGTTGACAGGAAGGGAGATGCGACTCTAGGAAGAAAAGGGCTTCGTGAAATCCATTGAGATGATATCAGGTACGGATGAGTAACATGACACTAGATATGGGGTTAAATTGTGCCAGTGGCTAACAAAGTGGAAAAACTCAGAGATCATGGGTATATGGACTTGGGATACTCGAGGTTCATGAACAATGTCAGTATGATAAGAGAGTGGATGCCCCAACAAGGGTGAAATGGGTTGATTTTCTAGGAAAAAATAAGGCCATCAAGGGTGACAGAAAAAAAGCTAAGTATATGCGAGAAACAAAGACTTTTTACAATTACCAAAGAAATACAAAATAATTTGGGTTGAGTATACAGATACAGAAATGGGTGCCCTATTGAAAGATGGCTTGGTCTGTTAAGGCACAAGTTTGTGAAATAAAACTGGTGGAGGGTGGGGGGCCCATGGGTGGGTTTCTGTATTAGGTAAATGGATGGAGGACAATCTGCAGATGGGCAAACTGATGGTGGATGAGATAGAGGGCTAATGAAAATGTGGAGGTGCAGTCAATAGAACCAAGATGATATGGTCTCAGATTCCATTAGGAAGGTTATAAATATGATGAGAAGAATTATGGGGTTCATTTTTGGAAGTGCATAAGACTATCAAGACTCCCATCCGTAGGGGTGAAAATCAGTATGAGTGTCAAGTTGCTAGGGGGAACTATGAATGGGACAACTCATGTGGGTAAGGTAAAGGTACTGCAAAGACATATGTAAAGAAACTAAAGGTAAATGTCAGAGGGTATGACTGGGATATGCAATTGATTTATAGAGCGAATAATTACATGATAGTGTTGAACATATACATGAAGGGTCTATAAGCTTGCAGAACAAGTACCTTCACACATGAAATCCAAATACTCGACATGAACAATATCTGATGATAAAGAACATATAACAACTATTTTATAAAATTTGAAGTTGAGAATGCATACTTGAACATGACGTGAAAAAAATGCTCCTTCAGGGCCAAGTGTGGATGATGACCTGGGGAATGTGAATGTGTAGATGGCGGGACTAGGATCCCGTGGCTGAGAACAGATCAGAAAAAAGAGGATCCAGGCTCCTATAACAGAGTATGGAAGTTGGGAAAAAGGGACTATATATCGTCGGTGGGCGCACAATGACACCTCATTTGTACTTGTCATTGTTGTTGAGCTAACGATATAGTTGTGAGGATATTTGGAGATTGTGAGGGAATGAGGTTACCGATCTGCGAGCGACGAGAGACAAGCTAGTGATCCTATCATCTTGCATGTTGTGAATTTCCTGGTTTGTAGGTAGGGGTTGTACGGAGGGATGTACATGGGTTTTTTAGGTTAGGGGACCACCAATGCACGGGAAAAGGGGGAATACCCACACACATGTGCACATGTATAACTCAATTTTCTGCACATATTGTGTGGTTTTGCTTGACACGAACACTCATGTGGGCACAGGGGATGGGTAGACAACCACACATGAGATGCACACCTATCTAACTGACATTCGCGCACTCATGCACAGTTTTTTCTCTGAGAGCTACGCATTAGTCCGCATATTTTCAATGAACATCCACGCACATCTACGCACCTGTCTGGGTGAAATATGTACACTGTGGGAAAGGCTAAGGGGTTGTGTTTTTTGATATTTTGATGATTTTTTCTGGATGATGAGGATGATCAAGTTTTTTTGTGTGGATGCAGGTGATCAAAAAATTTTGATAGCATGATGTTGGTGCACTGGAGAGAGATAAATTGGGATTGTTTACGGGAGGCGGTGAGAGCACAACCGGGTGTTCGGAGATACTTGGCATCCTGTGGGTTGCTCAATTCCTTTGACTTCCCTCTGATATGGTCACAAGAATTCCTTCTTCAGTATCTGATTGGGATGTGGATCACTAATTTGTAGTGCTTTATTTTTAGATGTGAGAAACTGACATTCTCGACCATCGAGGAAGTGTATTTCCTGACGAGGCTCCCATTCTGTGGGATGGCCCTTCCTATTGATGCCCAGATATCAGGGGAGGATTGAGTAGGTGACTTGTTGGATCGTCACTGCACTAGGTCGAACCCTATTTCAGGTTCATTCATCTGTATTGAGGTGATAGATGAGCTCTGGATGGAGTACATTACTGCTATGGTGGTGAGGATCTACGGATCCATGGGAACTCAACAGATCACTGGTGGTCAACTGAGGGTAGTGGAGTAGGTCCTGTATGGGGACCTGTTTGCATGGGGTGTACTTTTGCACACCAATATGATGGAACATGTGAAACGATGTCAGTGATCTGACTATAGTGACTTCGAGTTTCGGTCCATTATGGTGGTCTGGTTCCTATAGAAGGTGCCTATGTTGCACCCGAGGATTCTTGTTGAGCCCATAGGACGACAAGACGCGCATTTGATATGGTGGGCCCACGTGCTGGCCCAACATGGAGGTGGGGAGAGTGGCCACTATTTCATGGGCATGGTGGCATGTGTGTGGCGCCAGATGCCACATATGATCTTGAGATATCCACATGTGGGTATGGACTATAAACATGAACCGAACATGATGTTGCCTCCTAGGGAGGACTGGGATCAACGAGGAATGTGTTTGTATTATGGTTTTATGTTTTTGGATTTCTATAGATAGAATCGATTATATATGTATATGGATGCTAACAGTATATATGGTGTCTTTTTTCAGATGTGGGACCTTGAGGACGAGAGGCGGAGGTGGTCGAGGATCTAGCTCACTAAGGGATAGCTCGACCAAATCCTATAGAGCCGAGGTTGGGACAGAGGCAACAAAGAGATGACGTTGGTGTTGGACCATTGCATGAGCCATAGGGATATGTTAGGGTGATGTTGGAGGATATGCATCGACAATTTGATCAGGTTATACAGGGTGTACCCGAGGGCATGTGGGCCCATATAAAAAATGATGAGGTTCTGGAGAAGTGTGTGGGCATACTGACAGAGTGGCGTACCCTGATCTGTCAGGAAATAGTGGAGGAGGAAATGATGATTGGTCAAATTCGTACTAGAGTTGTAGGGCCTGCATATGGCAGGGATACTTTTTGGCCCTTGGTTATGTATTAAGGAAGAAAAAAAAGATTAAGGAAGAAGAAAGACAAAGTATGAGCTGTGCGAAAGGCACATAAACTGAGGAAGGGTCAAAGTGGTTAAAGGAAAAGAAAAGAAGGAACAAATTAAGGAAAAGAAAGACGTTGAAAGATAATATCAAGGAAGATAAATCATCAAATAATATGGATCATAGAAAACGCAACAAGTGGAAGAAGACACCAACATATGCTTTGGATCACCTCGCAGAAAAGAAGGAAGGACAGGCTGGCGAGCCCTAAAAACGCGGTTCATGTGGACCTAGGGTTTTGGATCTAGGGTATTGACACCTAGAATTCGGTCTAAGGTTGTATGAGAGTCATGTAATGTATAACTAAAGTTTTAGAAGAGATGAGAGGGTTTCTCATGATTCGTTGATCATATTGTTGTTGTTCATTGTTGGTTAATGATTATTGTTGATTATTGCTAAGGAGAGCAATATTGACTCTATATTCTGGATCTTTAGTTGGGTGTGAAAATCAACCCTGCATCTGGGTGCGCAGGGAGGGGAGATAAAGAGAGAAAGAGAGAGAAATATATGAAACTAAGTGCGTAGATAGAATGATATGTTTTCATATAATATATAAAGAAACATAGTTTTGTGGACGTAGCCCTAGGGAGATGGTGAAGCACATAAATCTTTTTGTTCTTTATGGTTGATGTTGTGTTATTTTCTATCTGTTATATTTTTATTACCTGTTTTTTTTTCTTATTAAATATAGAAGGTATAGGCTAACTTAGCAAAGCTAAGTATAAGATTGTTAAGGGATCTCTAGGTTATATCGCATTGTTGTTCTGTATCCACTTGCATTTCCTCTAGTTGTAGACACCTGTTTTCTGCAACCCACCTATTGCTACTTCAGGTGAGACTGCATCTGCTTCGCAGGAGTTTTCGAAAGGGCCAATAGTTAGGGCTTGTTGGTGGGATGTTAGAGATGAACACTGGGTCTATCCCTATGCCAACAAATGGTTTCGTTGCTAGGACCAACATATTTTTGAGGGAGTGTGTGTTAATGTGTAAGCCATTATTATAGTTATTTTCATTTCAATAGATAACAATAACACAACACAAGATCACTCAGAAATACACAATCACAAGAGACACAACATTTATCCTAGGAAACCCTCTAGGGGAAGAAAACCCAACAAAAATTCCTTATTATAGATAGCCAATACAATTCTAAGAGATAAATCAAGCTAATACAAAAGATCCTCTCCCAAAGATACCCCACTCTCTCTCTCTTCTCCAAATGCAATTCCGAAACTTGTCTCTCAATGAGAAAGTGAGGTGTATGTCTAAGTGAGGTGCTAGCCTCCTTATTTATACTAATATGGCACGTGTGAAGTGTTTCTTCACTAGTAGGGTTGACTTCTTGATCTAGGTGGTTATAACCACCTTTATTATATTTTGGGGCCTCTTTGATATATTCGGGGGCCGACTTCTTCTTTTTCCTTTTACAATTACATTATGACCAATATGAAAAACGGGATTTGGACCTTTTGTAATAGCCGACATGATCAAACCACAATGGGGATTGATCCAATAAATAATATATCAAGTAATAATAAGAATACACTTTGCAGTTACATTATTTCAACACCCCCCCTTAACAAGAAGGGTATTCTTCAACAACATCAGGTGAGAGAGAGAGAGGACAACATCATCAACAACATCAAGTGGGTGAGAGGAAAAAATCATCAATATCATCTTGGAACACTGACTGGCGTAGCTATAAATCATCGATTTTTTTTTTCATTGGGAACATCGTCATTCTCAAAGGAATGCAATCATCACCTGCATCAATATGTATTAGTATAAAACTGATACATCATCATCATCACAACACAAGGTTGGCTCATCATAATACAATACTAAATTTATGTCATGGCTGTCAAGATGGAAGCTCAGTACTCGTCTTGCTTTACGTCGCAACAATCAAGCTAGAAGCAAGATACTAGACTGGCTTTACGTCACAACTTCTCAAGATGAAAGAACAATACTAGTCTCATCTCAATGTCTTTCTTTATGTCACAACACTTAAGTTGGAAGCAATATACTAGAATGGATTTACATCACAACTGTCAAGACGAAAGCATGGTACTATTCTCATCACATCGTCTTGCTTTACGTCACAACCATCAGGTTGGAAGCAAGATACTAGACTATATTTATGTCACAACTGTCAAGCCGGAAGCACAGTACTAGTCTCATCTCATCGTGTTGCTTTACATCACAGCAATAAAGATGGAAGAAAGATATTGGTCCTACTTTACATCACAGAAATCAAGCTGGAAGAAGGATACTAGACTGGATTTGCATCACAGTTGTCAAGCCGAAAGCACAGTTCTAGTCTCATCACATCGTCTTGCTTTATGTCACAGCAATAAAGATGGAAGAAAGAGATGTCTTATCACAACAACTACTCCCCCTTTTGTGGAAGGTCCTTTCGGACTATACCAATCTTATATCGAAAGTTCCCAAACTTTACACAAGATAAAGGCTTGGTCAACACATTAGCGACCTGTTCATCTGTGCTAACGTACTAGAGCTTTAAGGCTCCTCTCTGCACCATGTCACAGACGTAATGATATTGGATCTCTATGTGCTTCGACTTGTCATGGAATACAAGATTCTCTGTCATATTTATGCAGCTCTGGTTGTCACACATGATCATGGTTGCTTCCATATATAGGTCAAATAGGTCGGTTAGCAACTTTCAAATCCATATCGCTTCGCAGCTAGCAGAACATGCAGCAATGTATTCTGCTTCCGCTTTGCTAGAAGCAATGTTGGATTGCTTCCTACTCTTCCACGAGATCATGGTTGATCCCAAAATAAAACATCATCCTGAAGTAATTTTCCTGTTAGAAACACTTCCTGCCCAATTTGCATCAGTATATCCACTCAATGTGAAATCATGATCTCCATCATAGATGAGACCACAATCTATTGCACCCTTAATGTACCTCATCACATGCTTTGAAACCACTAGGTGAACATGCTTGGGTTCTACCAGAAACTGAATGAAGGTTTTCATGGAAAAAAAATGTTTGGTCTTGTTTTCGTCAGGTACATCAACGATCCAATAATCTGTCTATACAACATGGCATCAATCAATTATGATGAAGTGTCGACCAACAACTTCATCTTCGCTTCCATGGGTGTATTCATGGACTTGCATTCCAACATATCGAATCTCTTCAGGATTTCGACTGCATACTTCCCTTGGTTAAGGAAGCTCCTCTCTAAACTCTGCCATACCTCAAGACCTAAGAAATAATGCATTAGGCCAAGGTATTTCATTTCAAATTCTGAGGAAAGTCTCTTCTTACATTCAGTGATGAGATTTTCTTCTCTGGTTAAGAATAAGTCATCCACATATAGTAGTAATATTACTGGATCATCATTCATAACCTTGAAGTAAAGGTTAGAATCTACTTTACTCTTGGTAAATCCCAAGCTCACCAGGAAACTATCTATCTATCCATACCAATCTCTAGGAGCTTGCTTCAATCCGTATAAGGCTTTCTTCAACTTGCAAACATGAGACTTCTTGTTTTCAACTTCAAATCCTTGATGTTTCTCTATATACACTTCGTCTTTGATGACACCATTTAGAAAAGTTGTCTTCACGTCCATCTGGTGTAACTTCCACTTCATCCTATCTGCAAGAGCTATGATGGTTCTGATCGAAGTGTATCTGGCTACAGGAGCGAATGTCTCTTCATAGTCAATGCCTTCCTTTTGAGAAATTCCATGAGAAAAAAATCTCTCTTTATACTTCTCAATACTTCCATTAGCAACATGTTATATTTTGAAGAGCCATTTGGAGGATACCACATCTTTACTCTTCATTCTGGGAACTATTTCCGATACTTCACTCTTTATTATGGATTGGTATTCCTCTGTCATGGAATATTCCATTCTTTCCTCTGAATGGATTCTTCAAATCAGGTAGGCTCCTCCTCTATAATATCACACATCAAAGCCATATAACTAGAGAATGGCTTTGGTCTTTATACCTGTCTCATAGTTCCTTCGGGAACACCATACTTCTCTCCGTCTTGAATAAGTTCTCTAGCCCAAGCTAGCTTTCTTTTATGGAGGATCGTCATCTAAAGAGGTTCTTGAAATTCTAATATATCATGGTCTTCTAGAATTTCCTCATTAGGGGAAGTTACGACTTCTCTCACTGGTTCTGAGGCTCTGGGAACCTCCCTCACCGTAGTTCTGGGGATTACAGGTTCTTCTTCATATACTTATTCAAGATGGATTCTTCTTGATTTCTTTAGCACTGCATGTTTATCAAAGGTCACATCCCTACTGATCTCAATGTGATGGCGACCTGGTATATAGATTCTGAAGGCCTTGGAGACCTCACAATATCCCACAACTATACCCTTCTTTCCTGAAGGTTCCATCTTGTTTCTCTTCTCTTTCGGTATATGAATAAATACTGGGCAGCCAAATATTTTGAGATGGATTACCTCTGGCTTCTTTCCGGTGAACATATCTTCCAGGGTCTTGAGCCCAAGTGCACTATGGGACAATTGGTTCTGCACATACACAGTTGCCATTGCTACTTCTTCCCATAAGCACATAGGAAGATATTGATCATGGATCATAGTCTTCATAGCTTCCATTATCGTTTTGTTCTTTCGTTCGGCTACATCGTTTTGTTGGGGATTATAGGGAGCAGTGAGTTCCCTCTTGATCCCAACATCTTTGCAAAAATTCACAAACTCTTTTGAGGTATATTCTCCTCCATTATCTGACCTGAGTATCTTAATCCTTCTTTCAGAAAGATTCTCTATCAAGGCTTTTGAATTCCTTGAACTTGCTGAACACTTCATCTTTAGATTTCAAAAAATATACCCAGGTCTTACGAGAACAATAATCAATAAATGATACATAATATACATACCCATTAATGGATGATGATGGAATTGGGCCACATACATCTGAATGAATGAGCTCTAGGACTCCTTCTTCTTTGTTGTCTCTCTTCGGAAAATGGTTCTTGATGTTCTTCCCTTGTGCACATCCATTGCATATGCCTTCATGGTCAACCTTGAGTTCTAGTAAACCTGTGACCACTTTGCATATGTATGGTAGAACCTTGTAGTTGATGTGAGCTAATATTCTATGACAAATTTCACATGAGTTTTCAATGGCGTGGGTCATGGTAGTCTCTGAGTGACCCTTTAGTTTATACCAGCCATTTTCTTCACTTCCAATGATGATTGCTTCATTTAAGGTTTCTCCTTTAGCCCACATAAGAACTTCTCCATCTATAAAGTCAACTATGAATCCTTTCTTTTATAAAGTTTAAATGGAAAGTCGGTTCTTAGTCAAACCTGTTACATATAGTACATCCTTCATTTTTAGTGAATTCCCTGAATTCAATTTGTAGTTTGATTCTCCCACTCCCTTGATGGGATATTGGTAATCATCTCCAAGTGTCACTTTCTCAGAAAAATTCTTTTCTTAGATATAAGAGAGAATGTCTCTTTGTCCCATCATGTTCTTGGATGGACCACTATCAATGATCCAAGTGTCCTCTCCAGGTGTTACAGATCTTGAGAGGGCCGATATTAAGACATGGTCTTTGATCTGCTCTCTTATCATCTTTGTGGGTGGAATTTCATCTTCGACTACATGGTCATGGTGCCTCTTATGTTTTATCTTGTATTCTTATCATTTGGCTGGACATAATTTCTCAATGTGTCCCATCTTATCACAATGGTATCATTGTACAGATGAGTAATCTCTTTCCTTTCGTTGTCCTTTCTTCTAAAATCTCCTTGCATGAGATTCTTTATTATTGAATTTGTTTGGCAGTTGAGGCTCTTTATGAGTCTCCTTTTGGAAGTAGGGTTTCTTCCTTCCTTTTTCGGTGTGAGTAGCTAGGGATTGATCATCTTCTCTTGCCAGTATCACTTTATGGTTAGCTACTCTTGTTTCTTCTTGGATGCATTCTTCCCATAGACTATCAAACTTCAGTTTCTCCGTCCTGGAACATATCATTTGGATGAATGCATCCCAAGTTATTGTGATACCATTTAGGGCCATCATTATGAGTTCGTCTTCATCTATGGTATCTACAATCGCTTCTAACTGTTGTTTGAATTTTGAGATTCTGGAGAAATATTCCTAAATTGTTTCTCCTTTCTGCATCCCTGTATTCTTCAGTTGAGTTCTTAGATTCATATTCCGGTTTATGTTCTTTAATTCATATAGTCTGTTCAAGGAATAAAACATTTCTTTTGGAGTTTTCTTAGCTGAAACATAAGAAATTAGGTGCTCTTTGATTGAATCTGTAATGATTATTTTGTCCCTCATTGTGTCCTTTTGATGCTTGGCTTTTTCTGCAGCATCGTCGGGTTCTAAAATTTCTCCTTTGATGAATTTTTCTAGGTAATTCTCTTCAAGAACGAGTCCAATCCTTTACTTCCAGGAACAAGATTTTTTCGCCTTCCAACTTGTCAACAAGCTTAGTGCTTGTAGACATCTTTTACCTAGAGCTAGGAAAATGACCGAAAAATGAAAATGCTCAAAATCAAATTCTGAACTTACCAGGAGGTGTGCTTGGCTGAGGTGACTATCCTAGTGCATTTGGATCTGATAAAATCCAACTTTTTCTCCTCCAAACTTGATCTGCATATTTGCAGACTAGTGCTTCTAGTTTTTTGGTACCTTTGGTACTCTGGTACTTCTGGTACACTAGTTTTCTGGTACTTCTGGTATTTTGTGAAACTAGGGTTTCACGTTTTGGGAGATCTAGCCACTAAAAAGGTGCGCTGAGAGTGCCAAAGTAATCCTTGGGTTAGGGTGCACTTTTCTAGGTGGTTTTAGGGCTGAAAATATTCACCATAAAATATCCCTAATTTGCATGTATGACAATAGTGACGTTTTTCACTCTTGTGAAAGATGCTTTCTTTAGCTTGAATCTGATACCATGTTAATGTTTAATTCATTATTATAGTTCTTTTCATTTAAATAGATAACAATATCATAACATAAGATCATTGAGAAATACACAATCACAAGAGACACGACATTTATCCCAGGAAACCCTCTAGGGGAAGAAAACCCAACAAAACTTCCTTATTATAGATAGCCAATACAATTCCAAGAGATAAATCAAGCTAATATAGAAGATCCTCTCCCAAAGATGCACCACTCTCTCTCTCTTCTCCAACTGCAATTCTGAAACTTGTCTCTTAATGAGAAAGTGAGGTGTGTGTCTAAGTGAGGCGCTAACCTCCTTATTTATACTAATCTGGCACGTGTGAAGTGTTTCTTCACTGGTAGGGCCGACTTCTTAATCTGGGTGGTTATAACCACCTTTATTATATTTCGGGGCCTCCTTGATATATTCTAGGGACGACTTCTTCTTTTCCCTTTTACAATTACATTATGACCAATCCACAAAAGGGGATTTGGTCCTTTTACAATAGCCAACATGATCAAACCACAACGAGGATTGGTCCAATGAATAATATATCAAATAATAAGAAGAATACACTTTGCAGTTACATTATTTCAACAATGTGTAATGTTCCCCCGCCACCCATAGGCCGGGAAATGCCACTCCAAAATAATATTTCATTCTCTGATACCGTTTTGTAATGTTCCCCTGCCACCCACAGGCCAGGAAATGCCACTTCAGAACAATCTTTCATGCTCTGATACTATGTTGTAATGTCCCCAACCACCCATGATCGGGCCACGCTACCCGATGGAACCCTTTCTTTCTCTCACAGTGGAACATACTTTAACATACCCAATATTCAAATGAGCTATGCCACATAAATTTTCCCTTTAAACTACATGCAATTATAACATACACATGCAATACTCTTGTGGAAGATTTGCATATAAATGTAAACAAACAATTACATTATGTAAATATATGATTTCATACTGAAATAACAGTAAATGCAGATATGTAGAATATATATGGAATTACCCATTAACATACAGACAATTATAATTACATAAATGATCAACCATAACATAAGCACATAAATAACATTATATCATGTAAATTTAGCATACAATTGGTACTTATCCTAAAAAGATTGTCACCAACTGCGTACAAACCATCCACAAACCTCCCAGACTTAGACTACACTATTCATCACTCTCAACAGTGAGTCACTCCTGAGCTGGGACTGAACTCAACCCGGGTAAAGGGGTTCCTAACCAATATAAAGGCTCATAGAAAATAGGAAAGACTCTGTCTCTGGTGCTCACTCAACTAACAACCTATAGCCTCTCCTTACCCACATTCCTGTCCCACCCAAGGAAGTGTTCCTCTTTTCTTCTCAATAGTCCCTTGGCTGCCCCACTTCCCTTCCAAGGCTTCAGCAACAGTCTGGAACGGAAGTCTCAGAGCATTGTAGCTGCAGTTTAGCACCTTCAAGAAATCAATCCCCAACAATTCTCTCTCTTAGAGAATTTCTCATGGGCCTGACAACCCGCCTCTTCAATTTCCCATGGGCCTGACAACCTTCCTCTTCCATCTTTCTCCCAAGATAATCAGGTGCACCAACCAGAAATGGTTATGGAAATAGGCTCAGATACAGTGAAATGAATGTCTGAAGAATAGTGAACTACGTGAGTGAAATGGTCATGGAATCATTGTCTGGATGATTGAGTGATGGGAGGAATCATCGTGAAGTTGATCATGAAAGTGATGGTGAGAATGATGGTGAAGTTGTTGGTAAGAATCCTCGTGAAAATGTGACCAAATGAGCTAAGTCCCCATGATATGAATGCATGTCCCTAACTTGACACTTGTCATGCTAGAAGCTACTTTGGTCCACTTGTCTGCAACTTTAGAACTTAGGATAAAATAATTATCCATACTTTATGTTTTAAATAAATATTGATATAATATTACTTTTTGGCTTAAGATCTCTAGCTTATCCCTTTCCCTTAAGTTTTGGCCCTCCCTTTCAAAAATCTTCAAAACAAATTTCAAAAATCTTCAAAAACATGCAAGTATATTGTCTGCATTGCATTCTCATGCTCCCAAGTAGCATCCTCAAGACCGTACCAGGTCCATTGGACCTTTACAATCCCTATGGATCGATTTTAGATCTGCTTGATTTTCCGGTCCAAAATGCACATCGGATGCACTTGAAAAGTGCCTTCTTTCTCCACCTGAATCACATTCCAATCAATAACATGATTATCATCAAGTATATATTTCTTTAACAATGATACATGGAATACATTATGAATAGATATAAATGTAGGAAATGCAATCATATAAGAAACTGGACTAATCCTCTCTAGGGTTTCAAATGGCCCACAAAATCTAGTTGCCAACTTGGCACAGCTTCCCAACTTCAGGGAACTCCTGTTAGCTTTCAACTTCAGGAAAACATGATCACCCACTTTGAACTCTCTATGGGTTCTGTTCTTATCACCATAACTTTTCTGCCTGTCTTGGGAAAATTTTAAATTCTACTTAATTTTTATCATTTGGTCTTCCATCTCCTTGAGAAACTCTGGCCCAACTACTATCCTATCAGCTGGATTATCCCAGCTCAATGGAGTATTACACTTTCTATCGCTAAGTTCATTCAAATGGGATCATCTTCAACGATGTCTAATACCCATTGTTGTAAGAGAATTCTACCAAGTGCAGGTAGTCTTCCCATTTCGATGGTTTGTCCATCACATACATTCTCAATATGTTTTCTATCACTTTGTTCACCCTCTCTTCCTGTCCATTAGACTCAAAATGATAAGCTGTACTAAAGTTCAGATTCATTTTGAATCCTTTGAAAAATCCTTTCCAGAAATTTGAGGTGAATTTCGGGTCTCTGTCAGACACAATTGTTTTTGGAATTCCATGCAATCATGCCACTTCCTTCATGAAAATATTAGCAACATCTGCGGCCTTATGAGTAGTTTTGAGTGGAATAAAATGGGCATCTTTTGTAAGCTTGTCCACCACCACCATGGTCGAATCATGCAGCTTGCATGTTCTAGGAAATCCCGTAATAAAACCCATTGTCACCACTTCCCACTTCCATTCAAGAATGGGCAAAGGTTGTAGCAACAATGTTGGGTGCCTATGCTTAGCTTTAACTTTCTGGCATTCCATACATCTAGCGATGTATTCAACGATCTCTCTCTTCATACATGGCCAAAAGTAATGGCTCTTGATCGATGCCATGGTTTTATGATATCTAGGGTGCCCTGCATAAGGGACATTATGAATTTCATACAAAATCATACGTTTCAGGTCTTGGATATTTGGAACAAAAATTTTGTTCTTGTGCTGCAGTATTCCATCTATTCCCAAATTATAATTATCCACCTTTTGTGGTGTCTTACCCTCTTGTACCTTTTCTACCAATTATTTGTATTGCATACCTTCATTTGCAACCTCCAGAATTTTTCTTTTAATATCAGTCTAATACATGCTAATGGTTGTAGCATGTAGTTCATGCACCCTCATGTTGAGTGCATCAGCCACTTTATTCTCTTTCCCCTTGATATGTTGTATATCAAAGTCATATTCTCTTATAAATTCTAACCATCTTCTTTGCCTAGCATTTAGATTTGACTGATAAAATAAATACTTCAGACCATTGTGGTCTATTCTTAGCTCAAACCTCTTGCCCATGAGGTAGTGTCTCCATTTCCTCAAGGCATGCATTGTGGTTGCCAACTCCAAATCATGAGTGGCATAGTTTATTTCATGCTCCTTCAACTTCCTTGATTCATAACATATAACAAACGCCTTTTGACTGAGGACTTGTTGGCAGCCAACCCATTTTTTTTGATTGCTCTCAAAAGATGCCTACACCCCTTGTCGTATTACGACAAACCATTGTCACATTGTGCTAATGGACATTCATCTTATTTTTGCGACAATTCCAATTCAATTTCATTTTTAGTTTTCACAACTACAAGTGTGAAAACACTTCTTTCGTTAATTAGATTGTCGTCGTCTTTGGTTGATACTTGATCACTGGTTTATCATCTGATTGCTAATGTTGTATCAGACTTATGTTCTTGAGCATTCTTGATTGGATATATTTCACTGTAAAACCTTTGGGCGTGAAAGTTATTGGTCTTATCTATGAAAATTGTGTAATGGATTTGGTCATATTGTTTTTTATCCTTGCTTTGAACTATCACTTGATTATTATATAAAGGAATTTTGATTGTCTGGT
>JZKD02S1773525.1:346580-363061 GCA_000966675.3 Picea glauca
CCACGTGTCACCCTGATTCGTTACCCACATGTGCCTCAATTGCTTGAATCAGTCTGACACTTGTCACTCCCTGGTTGTGCCACGTGTCACTTTGCTGACGTGATCTGTTGATGTGGGTTGGATCGATGGTTCATATCTCATGCGTGTTTTAACGACTGCGATCAAAACGCGAACTCGCACATCGCGAAATCGGAGTTTCCGTTGTCATGAGTTCTTTTCATTTTGAAATCGCGATCTCCGATTCTCCGATGAATGAGATCAATGGTCCAGACCTCTTTTTATCTTTAACGGCTGCGATCATATTGCGAAATCGCATATCGCGAAATCGGAGTTTCCGTTGTCAAGTGTTATTTGCATTTTGAAATCGCGATCCCCGATTCTCCGATGGCTTATCTCCCTCGCAGCTTCTGCATATCTGACAACTGTCGGGGTTTGCTTCCAATATGACGTCTTAGATCACTTATTTTCTGCGCTTAACTCCTGCGCTTAACATCTGTGCAGCTTTTCCCGATCCACCAGCTGTCGGGATTTCCGAGTTAGATCCGACGGTTCTCAGTCTCTTTCCTATGCTTCTTGCGCATATAAGACTGCTATTCCTCCTGAGCTTAATTTCCTTTGTCTTCTGTTTGCCTGTCATCTTCACTGTTGTACTTGCCATCAATGACAAGCATATGCTAACTGTTACACATTTCCAACAGGATCGACATCAAACGCCGGGAACGAGGTAGGTTGATCTTTCCATGCATTTACTAAGAAAAGGGGATTTAAATCTAGGGATGAAGGTAGAAAGTAATTTCTCTTTGGTCATATCTGCATGCAAAGTCTAAACTCTATTTGCTAGTCCGTATGGATATTTTCCCCACAACAGAATTGGCAACCATACTGAGGATTCTCTCTAGGGTTCCAGGAATTTTATTTAGTTTTTGGGTATTTTTACAGACTAGTTTTTCTTGCTTGTTTTTTCTTTTATTTTCTGTAAAGTCTAAGCTAGCAGGGAGTCTGGTTTTCCATACCAACTTTCCCTGTCTTTTTCTTGACTGTGTTTTTTGGGACCCATAGAGGTACACACAGCCTGCATAAGGTCTGTACGCGTGTGCCCGTGCCCTACTCTCTTACATCTCGCGTGTGAACGCTAGCTGAAGAGGTAGCAGTAGCGTGTAGAGTTCAGAGAACTTCAAAGGCAATCATCCTCTTCCCTGTCAGAATCACACATTCTCAGGGGGTTTTCTAGAATTCTGTCTGAGTCTTGTTTGCTAACAGTCCTATCTCAGATTGTTTTTTCCTTATCATTTTTTCCTCACATTATTTGTTTTTCTATCAAAAAGAGTGTCCAACCCTTCAAGGGATCCTGGTTATTAATATCAGTGGTCTCTTCCTGGTATGTCTGTTTTCATTTTTTCTCAGAATTTAGATATACACGTGGCCTGTAAAAGGTCAGACCACGTGTACATGCCCTTTGTCTCTATCTAGCGCACGTTCACACACATGTTGTTTGAGTAACAGTCGTGTGCTTGTGCAGGATACTTTTTGTTGAGAGTAAGGAAGTCATCCTCTCCTTTGATAAGAATTATTCCTCTCAGGTGTTGAATCTCTATGTGAGAAGTCAGTAGCTTAGGATTAGTCTTACCCTTAGCCTGCTTTTTCTTAGTTAAAAATAAAAGAATTTTTAAGGTTTTTAGACAAGTGTGAGAGACATTGTTTAAAAAAAAATAAAAATTGCTAGTGTGTTTTTTGACTTGATTCTTTGCGATCTGCGATTAGGCCAGAGTTGTTTTTCTTGGTTTTTGCTTGTCGGTATTTTTCCTTTCTTGCTTTACTAGCATTTAAATAAATAAAAAATCTCTTTTCATTTTCTTGTTCGGTTGAAAAGTGTGTTTCTGCATTATTAGCCAGGGAAAAGTCATTTATTTCATAAGTTTTTGCAGTTCACTTAGATCATAAGTAGCTCATAGTCGAGTGAAATTCCTTTGAGTTTGTTGTCCAAAATCTTAGAAAAAATTTAAAATATTTCTTTTGAAAAGTTGTTGAAATTTTGCAATCAATAAAAGTTTTGTTTCCATCTTTTTTATTCATTTTTTGCTTTCATCTTTTACACATCATCAGTTTCACCTTCATACCCCTTGACGTAATACAAATCCATAAAATTAACACTACATTTAAAATCTACTAGACTTTTATGTTTGTAGGGTTCACCAAGTAGTTCAGGACTAGGGCCTTGGATTAGGTTGGAGAGGAAACTCTTCAAGGCCATTTTAAATAAAACATTGGATTTTGAGATAGGGAGTGTCTAAGTCCAGTGTCGTGAAAGTTATCTCGGAAGCCCCTCTAACACAGGGGATAAACATGAGGTCGCGTGCGGAAAGGTAGCGGAGATAACCCCTCCAAAGTTGGACCAATTATAGTGGAGAACACATATAGAGGGCTTGTTTTGGGATTCCGTTGTTTGCATTTGACATGGGGCTTCATGGGTCTAGAATCAGTTCAAGGTCCTCAGTTTTCTTCTGGGCCATTTTCTCTTGATACCCTTGACAAGTTTTGGGCTCGATACCCTACTCATTGTGGTCTACCCAACTTTCGATTGTACCCGCCTGGTGACTGTTCGCGATGGCAACCTAGTTGCCAATATTTTTTAGGGACATACACAGGTGATTGCTGGGGTATACCATGATACCTAGGATAGACATCGGGCCACACTTTGCAGAGTATACCCAGAGGGTGCTTCCGTTTTTTATTTTCACTTGCACCAGTAAGTTGCTCTAGTGTTGGTTGTTGTAACTGTTCTTCCAACTAATTTAGTGTTTGCCTGTCTTATCTTCTAGGGACTCTTTTTAGTGTGTGTTACTTTTGAACGTTTAGACTACATTAGAGTGTCTTGGATCTTTTCACACAGTGGAGGATCCCAATCTTCGCCGGTTACGAAGGCTTATTGGCCTGTCGCCGGTTACATTTGAGCCACCCCTGCCACCATTAAGGATAAATCTAGACCAACAAGGGTCTTTTGAAGAGATCGGGTTACAAACCATTGTGCCCGACCAACCCCTGGAGGAATCGACCACTTTTTACCTTGAAGAAGCCTCTCTTGGCCTGGTTGAAACCCCAACCACTGATTTCTTGGCACCCTTCATTGTACCAATTCAATTTTATGAGCACTAGATAGTGTCACACACAGCAATGGAAACAAATGTTGTTACTCTTTCTGGGAATTCTTCAATTCCCACTACGGTTTTCACCACATGATAACTTTCACCTCCTAACCTACCATCATTGGTCTGAGCCACAATGGTCTCGACTACAACCTCTCTGCACAGTGGTCTGATCTCATCTTTGGCAGGGCCACAACCCCTTTCACACCAAGTGCGAAGGCCCTCCATTCTCATATAGGATGCCTAGTTTGGGTACAAGTCCTGTACTTTCCTACTCCACTTTACAGACTTTGGGTCTGGGGGCAGGGAGCTCTAACGCTCCTCTGCAAGGTCAAATGGGGGGCACTCCTGCTCCTTTTAATGCTTTCCCTTACAGAGGAGGTCATATCTATTATTAGACTAATCGATAGGGGCGGACACTAATAGATCTCCCTAGATCCACCTGGATCTAGAACAAAATAGGACAGGGCATGACTCTTTCTCTAAGTTATGACCATTGAATTAGCTAGTAGGGAGGAACAAGTGACATACCTTTGTATCACTTCCTAGGGCCTTTGTTTCTCCCACTACACTTCGATGCTCTCGTGAGGTCAAGACCAATACGACACAAACCAACCAAAGTGAAGATAGGAAAATATATTCAATTGTCAACCTATGCATATGATCAAGGAATTACACAATAAAGTAAGAATGAATTTATGGGAAAATGACATGCCGATGTATCATATTAATCGAAAGTAGAAGATACAACCTAATCGACTTGATGTCACAAAATTCCTTTCGGTGGCTCTTGGCTCCAACACACACACTTGCTTGATCCTTGTATGAAGAAGATTCAATTCCTCTTGATAGACTTGCTAGAGTCTCCAAGCTCCTGTTCAAGCTAGGTCCTTCACACAATTATTTCACCAATTCTCCAATGAATCTAGCTTAACCTTTACCATGAGAATCCCATCAATATATAGGAGAGGATGAGATGGTTACTTGGATAAGAATGATCCCACAATATTAGGGAAACCAGTAAAAAGATAACCATTCGAATGCCAACCCATCCTCTAGAAGATTCCCTTCTAGAACCATGGAGACTTCATATTTTTCCAAGCTTGAGAGCAAGTTCACACCCTAGCTATGTAGCACAGTGTGAGAATTTCGCACCCTACCTGAAGGCAGCCTGCGAGAATGGGTCATTCTCACACCCTAGGATATAAGCAACCTGCGAACTCTCTTCAAAAATATGTTTTCTGGGAAGGGATGAATGCCACTTTTCTCAGGAGAAAGTTCTTATTTGGAGCCTGAGTACACCATCATCAATACACCATCAAGATGACCAAAATCATGGGTAATAGAATGCCCCCCAAAGTATGAGGCTGGAATCAGTGACAACCGAAATACTTTGTAAACTACATGTGTGTGTCGAAAACCAGGAGTGCACCTAATCGAAAACCTGCAAACAACCAAGCATATGCATCATATCATATATATTAATCTTGAGGTAGGAATTCCCATACTAAGATCACATACGGATGACATTATAAGCATAGGTCATGGCCACCAATCATACACTGTGGATCCATGCCGTCAAAATATAGCATAGCCACCAGGAATACACTGTGGATCTATGTGAGAAAATTCAAATTGAGACGACATAGCCACGAGACATACAAAGTGGATCTATGTGTCAAAAATTATACATATTCCATCGCAACCTAGACAAAGAAATGATATCTAGGGTCTTCAATCTTGTCACCCAAAAGTACGAATCTAACCATGTGATTACATGTGTTGAAGTCGAACATGATAGAAACCACTTGATTATCGGTCATTGATGAAACCATTAACAAGTGCGAGGGAAATCACCATTAATTTCAATGACTCCCAAGGTACACTAGTACAATCCAACGAATGTGAATGAATGAGTTGAGGTCGAACATATGACATAATCTTTCGATTAGGGGTCAATGATGTAAACCCACTGTCGAAAGAGAGGAAACCTTCCATTGAGGCATGCAGGTTCCAAGGTACCAAAGAATTTCTAAGTTTTGTTTCTGGATAATGAGCTGAAGTCGACGAAACAAAACTCGTCACAGGAGGGCCTTGATGTATTCCCCATCAATGACATGAAATGATTAACATATTTTAAAGGTGAAACATAGTATGATATAAGTTGGACTGGACAGAGGGAAGGCCGACACAGAGAGAATGGACAACTGCAGATGGCTGACTCAATAGAGGTTTCAGATGAACTTCTCTTGAACATATGAATGACATGACCAAAGATTTGATAGCATTGACTCAGAGACGACGTAGGGTATGACCTTGTAGAAAATCGAATGAGAGACAAATGGATTTCCCAAACTAGCTTCAAATAATGAATAGGGGGGTGTCATGTTCAAGAGTGACACTTACTACCAATTAATATGAATACGAGAACACATCCCTTTCCCAAATTTTCCTCCACCATTTCTAGCGAGTACCTCTTTATTTTTACGCAAGCTTGAGGAGGATAACATATTCTTGTTGATATAATCTTATCCTTCGGATAAGTCCTTTGGAGTATTTTTAACAAACCCTAGGAAGGAGTGGTTCGGTCCCATGAAAGGTCTGTCGATGTTTGTTTAACGAGTCCAAAGATAGAAAACTCGAAGGGTTTTCATGATTATAGAGTCTGGAAAAACACTTAAAAGACATCTCTCTCAGTTCATTTTTCATAAAATAGTCTGATGAGACCGAAAAAGAGATAAATTATTGCCCAACAAATGCTTTCTTCAAATACTTTAACGAGCGTGAAAATAGCAAGGTCGCTCGACAATATTTTCACATTTAGAGAGTCTGAAATGAGCTTAAAGAGGACTCCAAGGGGGTTGCTTTTTCATATAACCTTGTTGAGCCCGAAAAAGTGATAAAAGTGTGCTCGATCGCGTTCTCATGTATTTTCAAGCATGAGAACGGACAAAGACCAAGCTCGAGGTTTTGTACAAAAACCATAAAAAACAATCAAAACATGAAGAAGAAAAAATATCTTCATTCTTTTGCATGAACATCGAAGTCGTTATGCCTGCAAAATTTGTACTCAAAAGGGCATTAGGCATTAGGTTTTAATAAATAAACAATTATAAAATCCAATAAAATGGTAAAAGTAAATATAAAGGGGTAAAAACTCTTTTTACCATATCATTTTAACTTTACCAATATTTGAGCCCAAAAACCCCTCTTTTACCCTTGAAATTTGGTGTTCAATTGTGGGAGTTACGAGAATCCATTCGATGAACCATCTGTGGCAGTGAGGTAAGCTCTTTGTACTCTACCTTTTCATGGTTTAATTTTTCATTTCCATTGGCAAAAAACATAGTTTTGAGTTTTTTTTGGGGGTTAAAGTCACGCTCAGCCGTTCTCGCAGTTCAGCCACACAGAACCTGTGAGAATGCCTCATTCTCGTAGGTGAGCCCAAAGGTGCCTGTGATAACCTCGCACTATGCCTAAAGGGAACCTGCAAGAACCACAAAGTGTAAAATTTTTTTAAAGTTTTGCTCAATGAAAATATGCCAAGTGTTGAATAGAGTTACTAATCTTCTTCTTATGCTTCTTATGTAGGTATTTGACCATCACCATGGTTCTGGAATGGTGTGAAAGGGAGCACGAAGAAGATGATGCCATTGCCAGAAATCATCCGGCCACTGTTGCCTCTTTACGAAACTGTGGTATTCTGAAGTTCTTTCGTATCCTAGGCATGAGGGCCCAAGTCAGGTTATTGGACTACCTTGTGCATATGTGGGATCCCGACCAACAAGTATTCCATGTGGGGGTCCACACATTGTCCTTGGATATTGAGGACATTTAATTCTTGATAGGACTGTTACGATGTGGGTACCACTCAAGCCTACTGGTAGCAGAGGTGGTGGGCTTCCCATGAGTGAGTACTACCACTTACACTGTGTTCCATAGGTAGAGAGGAGCAAAGGGAAAGTAGCCATTTGGGGAGTGCGGTATTTGACCCTCCACACTATTTTGTTCACCATTGCTCGTATGGCTGGGAGCACTGCTCCTCACATGGATCTTCAGAGATAATTTCAGTATTCCATAGAGTGTACTAAGCCTCAGGTTTTTAACTGGGCAGATACAGTGCTTCAGAGCATGAAGAGGTAGTTGACCAAATGCAGGTGAAGTGACCTGAAGCAATTTGGGTACGGGTATTTCTTGGTGTCCTTATTTCTTGAGAGGTTTCCCTTACTGAGGATGCAGGTTGAGTGGGATTTACCGGCTCCCACAGATCCAAGAATGTTGAGGTGGTGTCAGCTCATGGCCCGGCATGTGGCTGGACCAATTATCAAATATAATGATACCTTCTTTGACTGGTTGCGACCAAATATGTTGATGGTCGATTATTATTCTTATGCAGGGTTGGATTTCCAAGGAGATTTGGACTTGGTCCTGCCCGAGGGTGCTCAGTGGGGGGAACTTGGTAAGAATTTTATCATATACAAATGTTTTTTAATGTTCATCCAAGGTCTAAAAAAAAAATTATTTTTGATGACACAGACGTGGGACCTTACCGACCTCCTGGTACTTCTCCTATTCAATGATGAGGAGAGGTGGTGCCAGTGCCACGATGGGACACCGAAGATTATAAAGCGGTGGAACAAAACCTAGAGGGTTTGACAACAGACATTCTAGACATGCCCCTTGGATAGGTTCCATGACATTATCAGCGTCATACAGTAGGAGTGTCAGAGTCCATTGGCCGACTGCTTCATAGGGTTTCACGGGCAATCGTGTCTTACCGTGAACGTCATCCATGACATCATTTTGTAGAAGCTATGAGCTTCAGATTTTGAAATTTTGGTCCTCGGACAAAACGGTTTTGTAAAAACTCTTTTGATCATTATATATACATACGATTTCTACCAGTTTATCTTGTGTTGTGTGAAAATTGATGTGATTGATTTATAAATGACCCAAATGTATGTCTAATACATAGTTAGCCAATGCATCAGTTAATGTATTTAGACATCTAGGAATATGTTGATATTCAATATAATCAAAATAACGTTCCAAGAGGCGAATTCACAAATACACCCATAACAAAGTAGGACTTTGAATAGTATAGACATTACTTAACTGTAATACTATGAGCTACAAATCGATTCGCACAACCAAATGACAGATTCTGAGCAAGATAGATTCAATCAATAATTTGATAATGACACTATACTCTGCAATATTGTTGGTTGCACGACCGAGACACACACCTCGTAAGGAGACAAGTTCATTTGTAGGGGCATAAATTGCCCATGCAGTGGAAGCAAGGTTTTGAGTACTACGGCTAGCACCATCAGCAAAGCCAATGTAGGGTAGCGAAGACTTTGACATCTGGAAATCAAACATAGCGTCATGTAAGGGCAGAGACCAGATAATGACAAAAACAAGCTACAGTAACAAACCAGAAGCATGATACAATAAAAATACAGGTACTCGTGCACATGTGATCTTATGCATAATACTTCTTCAAGTAAAACCCATTTTTGGGTTCACTCAAAGAGATACCATCATAATCTACTAACTCATAAGCCACTTTTTCCAAAACTCGTCTAATGATATAAGGACCTCGCCACATGGCTTCGAATTTTCCAGCTCCTAGCATATCTTGATATTGTTCATAGAGGAGAACAAGATCTCCTTCGGATAAAACACGAGGCTTGACATGTTTTTCGTATTGGGCCTTGACATGTTTTTTCTAAGCTTCTATGACTAGGGTAGCATCGCATCGAGTTTTGTCTAATCACATAAGATACAATAGAGATTCTTCCTCAGCAGAAGTGTTTGGTAGGAGTTCAATGGCTAGTTTTAAAGAGGGTATTTTGCATTCAATCGAGAGAATGGCTTCCAAACCATAGACTAACCGGAAAGGTGTAAACCCAGTAGAGGACTTGATGGATGTTCAATAATCCCACAATGACGAAAACAACATTGTGTGTCAACTTGTTTTGTAAATCTCTCATTCGTCGGAGCATAGTTATGAGAAATTTGTTAATTGGTTCGACTTGGCCGTTGGCTTGTGGGTAATAGGGCGTTGAGTTTTCAGGGAGAAGACACAACTTTTCAGTAAGTTCGGACATCAAGAAGTTTCTAAAGTGGCTACCGTGATCAGTGACGATAGCCTGGGGAACACCAAAATGAGCTATGATGTGATTAAAAATTAATAATCCTCCAGTCTTTCCAGTGTTGTCAAATGTCGGCATCGCTTTAGCCCATTTCGTAAAGTAATCTATGGCTACAATAATATATCCATGCCCCCCGACCGAGTGGGGGTGACATGTCATGAAATCGATGCCCCATTTTTCAAAGGGACTAATGGAGACCACAGGGTGAAGAGGGGCAGGATGTGACCGTATCTTGTGATTATAGGTCTGGCAAGCATGGAATTTTTGAACGGTGATTATGCAGTCATTAAATAAAGAAGGCCAAAAATACCCTGCTCATAAGATCTTCTAAGCAGTAACATACGCAGACATATGACCACCACAGGCTCCAGAATGGCAGTCATTCAGAGCTTTCTTGGCTTTGTCGAACGTTACGCAGCGTTGAAAAACAGAGTCAATCCCCCGATGATAAAGAGTATCCCCAAGGATAATATAATGATGGGATTGGTAGCGTATTCGACGTCGGTCAGTACTAGACAAAGTTGGCTGGAAAGTCTGAGTTTGGAGATATATGATGATATCACCATACCAAAGATCATTAGTGCTGATGAGGAAAAGGGATTCATCGGGTAATGAATCAGCTGCTACATTTTCTGTTTCAGAATAGGAAAGTCACATATCAACTTAGCAAACACTAAGGACTTCTTGGACTTCGCGTGTTTGAATTCCAAGTCAACCTTCTGGAGTATCACAATCCATTTGGAGTATCTTCCCCCTAGCAATTGACGTGTGAGAATGTGTTGCATAGGGTTGTAGTTAGAAATCACTGTAGTCTTGCAAGAGAGAATATAGTGCCAGAAGCGTTGACAGCTTCCAAGGCCAATTTTTCGACATGTAAATACTTGGTTTCGGTAGGCATTAGACTTCGAATCAAGTAATAGATAACATTTTCGTCGCTAGCATCATCCTCTTGGATGAGAACCATACCAATGGTGTAATCTGAGGTGGCAAGGTAGAGGAAATAATTGTGACTGTAATCGAGAGGAAAGAGAAGCGGAGCACGTGTTAGGGATAATTTCAAAGCTTTGAAAGCATTGTTTGCGATGGTATCCCAGATGAACTCATACCCCTTTTTTAGGAGTTACATAAATCCATGAGTTATCTCGACAAAATTTGGGATAAAATGACGAAGAAAGTTTGCTTTCCCCTGCAAACTTTGTAATTGACGAAGTGTAGAAGGAGGAGGGAGATTAAGGATCACCTCAACATTTAAAGGATCTACCCTGATCCCTTGACATGAAACAATAAATCCTAGAAGTTGGTCATATTCCACGTAGAAAACAAACTTATGAGGATTCAAACGTATACAGTAAAACTGACAGTGGATAAAAATGGCTCAGAGGTGGGTTGGATGATCGACTCAGCGCATTGAGTGAGTGGGTAAATCGTCCAGATATGGTTGCACAATGTGCTTGATATCATGGAAAGCATAAGACATAGCGCGTCGAAAAGTTGCACCAACTTTCTTGAGACCAAAGGGGACTTTTCGATAAGCAAAAGTACCCCAAGGACAAATACAGGTAGTCTTATGTTGATCCTCGAGAAAAATGTTAATTTGATTATACCCGGAGAAACCATCCATCAGAGAGAATATTTCACTTCCGACGCAATCGTCGACAATTTGATCGAGGAAGGGGGTAGGAAAGTTGTCTTTGGGACAAGATTTTTTGATATCCCTATAATCAATGCATACATGAATGGTGCTTTGTTTCTTGTCGATCGGAACAAGATTGGAAACCCAGTCAGTGAGGCCCACTAGGTAAATAAAGTCGTCTTTGAGAATTTTCTCGACTTCGAGCTTGATAGCAGCCACCTTACGTGGGTGATCTAGATGAAGGAGTTTCCTGATGGGTTTAGCGTCGGGGTATGTCTTGATCTCATGTATCACAATGTCAGGGTCAATACCCAACATTTCTTCATAGCTCCAGGGGAATATGTCACGAAATTCTTTGAAAAGGGACGTATAGGTGACGATTTGTTCAGGGGAATATGAAGCTCTGATATGGACATTTTTGACAATTCCAGGTTTGATGGATATGTCGAGGGGAATAGTGGGTGAGATATTTCTTAAGTTCCCTTCGGAAAACACTTCGTGTGTAGAATCGGGAACAATTGAGATGACGACAATGGTCGACGGGGTCGAGATCCGTTGGTAGTTCTCAATGGTATGTTGCTCCCATAAGAGGATGGAACGATGAAGACCATCGTCCCAAGGGGTGTCCTTCATGAAAAACATGTTCATCTCATCTGTGGGAAAAACGACACGGAAGGGATCTGGAGAAAACTCACCAAGAGAGGTGGTAGAAGGTGTTGCTGATTGAATGGTCGGATAGGTGGATTCAACCAAACTTAATGACATTTCGTCGGTGTAACGAAGATAATCTCCAGGGTCAGTTACTATCCATGGGTCGTGAGACACATGAATTCTGTGAATCAAGGTGGAGATCATGTTGATTGAAGCAATGAACAAGCGTGGAACATCGGGTGGTGGAAAGGGGAAAGTACCCAATAACGAAGAATCTTTGAGAAGGCCTACACCGACGTTCTCATAACCTGGTGGGGTTTTAGCGATGAACGGTACATTGCCAATATGGGTATCAGAGTTAAAGAAGGATAATTGGTCAATGGTGACTACCTTCCCTTGATGTGGGAAACATACCACACGAAAAAGGGTCAACACAACTGCACACATAGAATCGATCCAGCTGTGGCCAAGCAAAATATTGTAATCAAGAGGAGCGTCAAAGACTTCCACTTCGACTAGGACCATTTTGCCTTCTAACGTGATTGGAAACGAAGGAAGGATGTCGTAGGGCTTAAAACCGAAGCCATTAAAGGATTTGAGAGTGTTCTGGGATTCATTCAAAGAGAGAGAGCCAATGGCTTTCCACCAAGTAAGAGACATGACACACGTCGAGGCACACTCATCGATAACGGTTCGAAAAATGTTTTTTTCAGAGACAATCACTTGGATCTGGAACGTGAGTTGAGGGGGTAACCTAGGAATGTGATATTGCTGGTCAAAAATTATTAGATTTGTATCCGTCGGGTCGATGCCACTGATAGCTTTCAATAGTGCCTTTGGGCAGTACGAGCATGAGGATTGAAATCCGATTTCCAAATGACGCCCTTTGGGGGGGGTCGAAGAACTGTGTCAAGGCACGGTCATTCTAGATGAAGAGGACCGTTGGTAGGTGGAGTCATGGGAGAGGGATGTACCAATGAAGGAGGTAGGTCATCAACCTTCTCTTTAGATGGAGAATAATCTTTGGCTCGAGTGGTGAGTGCAATGTTGTTCTTCTTTGAATCTCCAGTACACATCAATACATAGGATGTAGTAGAAGGTGAGGTTTGGTCATGAATGACCAATTGAGCCTTTTGTTGAGACGGGAAGGGTTGGGACAAAACGGCTGGAGAAGGTGGTTTTGGGGATCCTTGAAGGAACTTAGTGACCTCGACGTGTCATGGACAATCCTTCGTGTAGTGATCATCACCACAGATAAGACAAGGGTATCGAGGTTTATGCTTATCTCGATCGTCAACAGGTGGAGTTTTGGTTCACTCTGCTTGAGAAGTGTTTTTTTCCTCCTTATTCTTACCTCTGCCCTTTTTGTATTTTTTTTACCGGCTCGGGTAGATTTAACCGCATTTACCTCAGAAGCCTTGTCAGTGGGAGGGGCAGGAGACGGAGCATTTTGAACATTAGAAGAAGCAGGTTTAGGGTTGGTGCTTGAGGCGGAATGTGCTTGGGCATGGAAAGTACCAATCACATCGTCGGCTGCATGAGAAGCAGTTGGAGTAGTTGAAGTGGCGGAAGTGGAAGGACGAGGTGCATCAGGTTGTAAGTCATAAAGGGTACCCGTTTGTGAGTAAACGAGGTCAAGGTATTGACCACAAGTTATAGCCTGCTCTTCTGTGACTACTCCACCCATGGCGATGTCACGACCAATGTTGTTCATAAATGATTTTGTGAACCACTCTGCCAGCAACTGATCGGGGAGTTCAAGTTTGATGAGACGTCGTCTTCGTCGCCACTCTTGAATGTGATGAGATATATGAGTGGCTTTGTTTTGTTTGAAAGAACTCAAAATCTCGATCCCCGTTTCATAATGGATCGGTAACTGGTAATGGGTGAGGAAATCCATAGCTAGGGTGTTGAAGTCAACGAAGAAACCTCATGGTAATTCTATATACCACTTCACAACAGAACCTGTGAGGGGTCGTTGAAAAATATGTAAACGAATAGAGTCATCCATCAACGATTTGGATGAACACTAGAGCTGAAAATTCATAACGTGATTGTTCGGTTCCTCTCCCACTTTGCCGTCGAATTTAGGGATGTCCGATGGTAGATTGGCTGGTATAGCAGGCCATTGGGGAGAGTGACGAATTGGATCATTCAAAATCCTCGACAAGTCTGAGAGATCCAAAGTGGCCAAGAAGGGTAACTGTCGATTCACATGTGGGTACTGGTGGGTTTGGGGAGGAAGCCCCATCGACAGAACAGTAGGACCATAAGAAGTTGGCATATAATGTGAAGACCCAGGTAGATTCAGTGGTGATTGTAGAGGATAGTAGCTCATTGGATTATATCCTGGAACAAGGATGTGAGTTTGAGAATTTGAGCCCCAAATAGGATTGGACGTACCTGGATATGGTTGGCCTATACTAGGGGGTATCAAAGATGCAGCTGGAAGATGTTTCCCCCCAATCGATTGAGGAGTATATTGTATCAGATGATTCCAATACTAGGACAAGAATGGAGGTATGTTTTGTCCATAAGGTGGGGTTTTTCCTCCTATCGGAGGTGGTGTTCCAATTGGGGGCAGGGTTCCAATTGGGGATTGTGTTCTAATTGGGATTTGCGTTCCAATAGGAATTTTCCCGCTGAGAGGGGCTTGAGTCATACCTCCTTGGTGAAATTTTCCACCAACAGGAATATGGTAATTTGGTGTGAATGATGGAATAGTGCCACTAGGATCAATACTACCAGTAGAGGATGAGAAAATTCCTCCAAAAGGGGGTTGAGGAAGTGGCGGAATGAAACCGAGGAGAAAGTACCCAGAATAAGAAGGACCACCGGGAAGGTCAGATGGGGTTTACGAAGGAGTTTAAATGGAAGCATTCAACACACAGTATCTGGGTGGTAGTGTCAGGGTGACGCTGGGTGTACACAGTGTGCCAATGGGGTCTTGACTAACCGCGATAATCCCGGTGTGAATACTCGTAGTATCTGTGTGATGGGCCATTTCTATAGGTATGGTCAAGATGTGGTCAGATCATGGGGTGCCCATACCAAGAAAATAATAGGCAGTAGTAAACGGTACTGTCTCTGGGTTAGAGGTTTCGGAAATCACAGGCGAGATGATGGTTTCAATGCCTAATCCTGCACCAAAAAGGTCCCATCTAAAAATTCCCATAGACCAAAAAGGATATTGGCCTTCTATTCCTGGAAAGGGTCCAACCGGTGATCCAAAAGACACAACAACTAAGTCTCTGAAAGAATTCAGTTGCATAAAATGTCACTCAAAATCGGGGTGAAGTCGAAAGTCCTATCGAGTATTGGTAATTTGGAAATGTTCTAGAGAGTCGGTTTGTTCCACTTGTGGCATGGTAACATCTTGGACTTCACTCTACTAAGGAGATCCCTCAAGTGAGCTTGTAGGCGGGGGTTGAGAACCTTCCAGATGCTCTGGAGATAAACCCTGCATTCTACGTGAACGACATGGAGGATCTATTGTGAACGAGTTACAAACTCACGGAGAAAATCGTATGGTTAACTTGGGTAGACAGACATCATGTGCTAGCAAATAAAATCTAGGAAACAATACCAAGTAAACAAAACCTTCTAATTTCGAAGTCACTAGTTGGTGATGAAATTCAACGTCATAACAATGAGACGAGAAGGGGCTAGGCTAGGGTGGAAAAGTTACGCTGACGAACTGCTTAACGGACTTACACCCTAGTGAAATCTCCCACACATATTCGTGGGTATACCCTCCAAGGAGCCTGAGTGAGTTTGTCCAACGTCGATTCTAGTTACCTTGAAGACTTGCCCCTTCATAGTCACCTTGTGTAAGACCCTAGAAAGATAGGCCGCTAAGGTTACCACCGACAACAATAAATCTTGGGGGGACAGTGGACAGTCTGATCCACATGCAAGGGTAGGGTATCTAGCCTGAAATCAACTCAAGAGGCTTCCACTCATCATTGTCGGTATACCTCCAAGTGACCCCCGTAATATGTGCAATCTCTACACCGATATCAACAAAGCAGGGTGAGTAAATATGTCAATATCAATGCGACCTCGTGTTTAACCCTTATGTGAGAAGGGCTTCCCAGGATAAAATGTTACAAATGGAATTTGACACTCCTTAACACAATATGCTATTGTGTGTTTTGTTCTTTGGAGAGTGTATCTCTCTACCTATTCCAAAGCACTAGCCTAGCTAAATGTTGGTGTCATAGAGCCCTAGAAAATATTTACTAGTTAAATTTTACAATTGCACAATGTTATTAAGAGTTGTTGTTACTGAAAGGAAGCGGAGATGAAACTGATGTTGTATGAGACTCTAACCCAACGATGCATAGATAGGAATGAAATATATCAATTTTCGTTCAATGAATCCTATGTACGGGAGGGAAAGAGAAGTTTTCTGGACCAATCTTGAACTACGATACACAATTTCCTTTAAAATGCAATTGCAACAAATCACGCAATAATAACAATTCTCTATTGTTTCTTTTTCAATAATTTCAATAATTGATTTTCAAGGTTTTCGAAAACGAAAATGCTTTTGAAAGAAAAACGTTGTTCACTTTTCAAAAAGGACCTACACCATGATGGTGAAAGTGAAGAAAACCCAAAACAAACGAACAAGCAATAAACAAAAACCCAAACCAATCTTTCAATGGAAAAAAAATGACAAGCAGACCAAACTAGTCTTTTCAATTGCGTGAGAAAAGTAATCTTGCAAATAATGGGCAAAATAAAAGGACAGAATCTCAACTTTCAACCGATCGTCAGTTCTTAACCAACCAAGCACTCAGATTCCAAAATCAGAGAGTATATCTTTGCCAAGAAAAGTCAAGAAATGAAAGTCAAGAAAAGATGGACAGGAAGAGCCTTTGATTTCCTAAG
>JZKD02S1773525.1:377896-398399 GCA_000966675.3 Picea glauca
TTATCTTTCGTCAATATGGTAGATGTCAAGTGATTCCGAGGTGTTCATTAGGTATGCAGACAGTGCTAGTTGGCACACTCAGAGGCTTTCCTCTGCAGCTTGGGTAATATTTACACCTCAGGGCCAGTTGCTATCTTTCAGAGGTATATGCTTAGGTGACACCACAAATAATGTCATCGAGTATAGTGCAGTTATTGAGTTGCTTCATGATGCCTTGTCATTGGGTATCTCTCATCTCCGGGTCTATCTCGATGCTCAGCTAGTTGTGTCTTAGTTAAACAGAGTATACCGGGTTCATGATCCAACCTTACACCGACGATTCCTTAGGGTACGTCTCTTAGAACAAAACTTTGATTATATTACATATTTTTATGTTTCTAGGAGATTAAATCAAATTATAGATACTCTAACTAATCAAATTTTAGATTGGCATCTTGCACACATATGAAAGAACATTGACATAAGCATGTAAATATATTTTTGCACACGTAATCCATAAGACACAGAAGATCAAAAAACCATATATAATATCATAAAGTAACTAGAGTACATAAATGGACACAAGCACCTAAAAAATAGGACCAATAATGAGTCACAGGGCTTATGCCCTCAAAAAATATATACAAGTAGTCCTCATGGCACGTAAAAAGTCTAAATAGGTTCAGGGCCTATGGGCCCTGTCATATTGGTCCATAGCATGGGCTAAACGCCTAAACAATCGGACCCACGTTCGAGGTGCCCCCACTACATGAGGCTGCATGGATGGAGGCAGGTCCTCAATCTCTGCCATTGGGATTGTGCGAGTGAGTGCAGTAAAGTTCCTCTCAACTTGTCTAAGTACCCTCTCAGCCTCCCCGGCTGGGAGGTTTCCTGCTACTGTTGGTCCTCTGACAGCGACAACTGCGGCTTCTGGCTGAGGATGACGCTTGTTCCATGCATAATCGACAGGTCTCATAGGTCCCACATCTGCATGCAACAAACATATATCCGTCAAATACTCTGGCATATAAAAAAATTGATATATATAACAAAAACGACATAAAAATTACATATACAACAAAAAAACTACAAAGGTGGAGACTTTCTTATCCCCCCTCACTCCTCACCAGGAGACACGGGTATCTTAGGATCTCTAGAAAAGTCTATCCTTGCATATGGGTAATCCTTGATCACAGGGATCTACCATGAAAGCCATGCAAAAAATTCATCATCGAAGGACTCATTGGTCCTTCCACCACCCTGTCGCGGCAGTAATACTGCCCATCTACATATAGCAGGAAAAAAGGCCTGATGTCCTCATACCACTTCCCGAGGACTAAAGCTCAGAACTCTCTCAAAAAATAATGAACACAAAATTGTCCCGAACCAGAAGTTCGTCTGTGTCTACTGATGCCAATTTGTCAATTACCTCTTCATACACTCTAGTAGTGTGGTACTCCAATCAAAAATTTGTGCATTCAAGCACTGGATAGCACAATTCATATGTGCAAAAGACGTCTGATGCAAGGCTGTTGAATCGGTAATCATCCTAATGAGCAATAATATCACTTGCAGTGATAGGTCAATGATCTTACTTATGGGCACTTGGGAGCTCAAACGGTTTGTCCTAGCCTCACAATGCAGGGCTATCAGTTCTTCTATGTTAAGCGGAACTGATGGAAACGTCCTGAAATTGACTGGTTCCTCTCTCCTTGAGAGGCCAGTCAAAACGTAGATATCCTCGGTGGTGGGCACGATTGATTTCCCCTCTAGCATGAAGGCCTCTGCATCAGGGTGCCAATCGTAAACTAAGGCATTCAGTAGCCTCGGTTGCGCTCGCATAAATGGACACAGGAAGAACTTAAGAAAACCACATTGCATCAACGCAACCACGACATTCAGATCTCCCGCAACCAACTTACTAATTGCTTCATGCTCCCTTTCCCTCCAGTGGATATAAATCCTTCCAACACAAAAAATTCAGGAGGGTGAGTGAGTGTTGTTTGGTTCTTTTTATCTATAAAAGGGGGATCCATGCGGGCAAGTTTTATTCTTCCCGAGTGTACACACAGCCTGTCCAGAGATAGCCCACATGGACCTAGGGATGACCTTTTAAAGGTCGATGCCCACCCAAAACATGGAATGAAAAGAAAAAATAACGAATTGAATAGCTATATAGGGGATTTTGTACTTACTTGGTCCAAGTGGAAGTTCGTTTCATCCACTGTAGCTCCAGGAATCACCGTTTTTATCAAAGGGGGTCTTTTGGCTCCAAAGTCAATTTCCAAATCAGTAATGGTGATAATGAGCTGCCAACTTCTATTTATAGACTTTTTGGCCTCTTTTTGTCATTTTTTGGCCTCCCTTATCATTTACTTTATACCAAAAACCATTTAGAGTGATTCAGGAGTTATATGGAAGGGATTTGATCAGGTATTGGGCCATTTTTTTTGAGTTTTGAGGAAATTTTGACGGTCCATGAAATTTTTTCCAAGAATCAACTTGAGCATATAGGTTAGGTTATTACCCCAAATTTTGTGTTTCGCTGTCTTTTTCCTCTACCATAGGATCGATCCCATTAGGTTGTGACACAGAACCATCATATCTGCTTTAGAAGTGTCACAACTTGGAGGTAGAGCTTACTAGAACATGGATGCCCTAGGTAGGTCCTGGTTGCATTATGGTGTCCATGTCGTCTCTAAAAAACTGTAGGCTCGGGAGTCCTTATAATCTTTCCTGAATATGAGTTTGAGCCTCATTTGCATGATTCTTCTTCATTCTTGATCTCACTCTCAGGACTCCCAAATAATAACAGGTCTTCTTTTAAGCCCTTTTCAAACCCTCTAAACATGAAAAGATTGTCGAACGATCTTGTGGCCTTTCATGCTCGTTAAACTGAAATTTGAAGTCACGTCTATCCGGCGGTAGTTTACCCTTTTTTCGGTCTAGACGGTCAACTGTATGAACAAAGGTATACTCTATTGAACTTTTGTTCTTTATAAGAGTACTCCCAAGTATAATTTTATCCCTTTTTCGGGCCTGAGGGACTAAACTTACGAAAATGAAACCCCCATGGAGTCCATAGTTAAGATCTTTTCAAACTCCCTAAAATTGAAAAGATCACCGAGTGACCTTATTATTTCACACTCGTTAAATTGGTCCAGAAGAATATTCCTGATGGAGTCCATAGTTAAGCTTTTTTCAGACTCCTTAAAAATGAAAAAATGGTCGAGTGATCTTGTCCTTGTCACACTCATTAAAATGGTTTTTAATTGACGTCTTTTCGGTGCTAGTTTACCCCTTTTTCGAACCGACTAGACTACCTTCAAAAAAGGTACCCCAATGGAGTCTCATTTTATGTTTTTTCAGACTCTCTAAACATGAAAAACCACCGAGCTTACCTTCTTTGGGCTTGTTAAACTTACATCGAAGGATGTTACCATTGTTTTTTTTATTAACCGCATTTACATACCTTATACGCCAGCCTTGTAATAGTTTGCTTCTGTGTCTTAACACCTTTGGCCCCCGAAAGATTTTTCCCGAGTACCATTCTACTAGAACATCATTTTATTCCTTGTGCCTTAAGCTTGTATATTTGCAACACTTGTTCCTCCTTTGTAATGTAATATTCCTTTATTCTTTTTTCACAATTATTGAAAAGAACAAAAAAATCAAATATACCCCAAAAAGAGTAAGGGAAAAGTATTCTCTTTATTGGCAGGGTAATGAGTCACCCTTGGATAAAGAGCATCTATTCATTTGTTCAGCAGACTATGGGATGTAGTACGACCTTAGGAAGCTTTTTCTCGCTATATAGATTTGTGTCCTCCACCATTTGGTTATCCTTCCAAACATATGGAGAGTTTGTGTTACCGCCTTCTTCGTAGACTTATGATTAACATACATGCTTCCTGAGTCTCATCATTTGTCCTGCTATTATCCAAGGGAAGTTTGTCACCAAGCCTGAGTCGGCCCCTCTACAATATGTCTCTTGTCCTCATACCTAGCCATCCTAAAAATCCAATCAAGTCCTTGTTTGAAATCATTGAAGCCTTCAGTCTGATCATCAAGATTATCAAGTCCATGACCAACGAGCTGTCGAAGACCTCTGGGTAGTGCAGTCATACACTCATATTACACTCCTACCCAAGTTTTGAATATTTTGAGGTTGTTGCTCGAGCTTTGAAGATCTCATCTCCAGCCATTAGGCTGAATCATCTTCTGGAAGATGGATACTCTATATGTATATCTTTCTGATTTCGAGATGTAGCTACGCTGTGTATTGTTCGCGGCTACTCTTTATAGTTATTTGACATGGATCTACAGTGTATTTGATTGGTAGCCATGATTCTATTGTATCCCGAACATGGGTATGCCCGCCTCGGTGAGACATTTTTTATTTTGCAGATGACACCTCCTGGTTATTGATCCTTGGGCTCAATCGTTCAGAACATTAGTAAATATTGGTAATGTATTCGGCCATCAGATGCTCTTATGACCTCTCACATTAGGGGGCATCTGTTATAACCCTAAATTGCACCACACATGCTTACCTGGCATTAGGCCAACTCATATCCATTCTTTGCCAAATCCCTGCTGAACAACTCTTTGAAAATCCTCTTTTATAAAGGCCCACACGTCCTAATCCATTACTACATGCATGTACACGATGGCTGACCCAAAACAACCCACGTGGACCGACAAAATCACGAAAAAAGGAAAGTTTCCAATCGAGCACAAAAGCTATTGGTGAGTTAACTGAAACTCCTGGCCTGTTGGCAGCCAATTCACTTTTTTCTATGATCCTCTAAGCTGCCTACACCTATGTCTTGTGAATATCAAGTTTTCGTCACATTCTTCAAATAGACGACATTTTCATTTTTTGCGACATTTACACATTTGTCTTCGTTAAGTTTTCACGATTGTAGGAGTGAAAACTTCTCCTTTCGAAGTCACATTTCGATCATTATCTAAATTGTGGATATTTATTTTGTCATTATGCCTATTGCGCTTACCTTTTATTTATCATTACATGATTGGCAATATCCTTTGATCGGTTCTCATACTTCGATTGATTATATAACTTGATTCTATTGAGTTTGTAAGACATTGAGCATTCGGATTTGTATTTTATGACTTGCCTAATCATTGATTCTATGAAATGCATAGGCGTATGATTTATTTTTGTTTTCATATATATGATACGATCCTTATGATAATCTTTTCATAACTGTTGGCTTGTCGACTATACGAATATCATTTTGGCGCTTTGATTAAACTTTTGATTATATACATTGGCGCATGTTTTGATTTATATTTTGGATTTGTAAACGTTATGGTATAACACTTGCGCTCATTGGTATGCACATTGCATTTTATTGGTTGTACACATGGCTTAATGGTTGAACTATTATTATGGAGTGAACAACTATGAAATTTGGCGGTTGTACTTGGATAATGAATATTTTGCATGGCAGACTCCACCACCTTCGCATGCTCGCATTAATGCTTACCCCTTTTGGCTCGTTCATTGTTGTTGGTTCGGGTAGCTCTGTTACTGTGTGTGTTGGTGAATTTGAACCCTTCCCTTACCATGTGTTCGGCTCCATGCCACCAGTCGTGCGAGTTGAACCAAATGGCAGTCAAGCCCTGTTGATGTTTGACAATGCCCACCAAGATTTGGCAGACAGTGGATGGCTTACCTTTGTGAAGAGATTCAAGGGTTTTAACCTTTGTGTAACTCGATAGTTTGCCATGACCTTCGATGGATGTCGAGCCAAGGTCGATGATATACAGTTATAAATTGATGAATAGCTTATCAGCTCAGCCATGAGATTACCTACCTCTGGACAGCGTTGGTTTAAGAATTGCAAGGTCGAATAAGTGTCGTGGACATTGTTGTTTCAATCACGCAAAATCACCTCCTGTGATAGAGGTATGCTTGTAACTATGCTTAAACAAGGATGGCATGATTTATTAATAATAATCAAGTAGTTTGTGACCTGTGAAGGTCGCTACGGGTTTGTGTTCATCTACCACCTGTGTCTATTGATGGTTTTTATAGGGTATCCTCTAAACATGCCATTCTATTTTCATCGGAGCCTGTATAAAATGTCCAAAAAGTATAAAAGGCACATGGCTGATAACAGCCTATTTCATCATGGGCTCATTAAGCTCGTCGTTGTTTATCAGTTGAGTTTGCTTGGTGACAGTTGGAAGGCCTTCATCACCCGTAATGGCTTTGAGGACATCGACCCTATACAGGTTGATAAACCTGTGGTAACTAAGACTAAGGCTGAACCGCCTCTAGCCTTACACCTCCTACTACATAAACCCTCGGTCGACCCTCCTGTGGACTTACCCGACACTGTAGCTAAGAGTGCAGAAACCATTGCAAATCCTATGAGCAAAAAGCTCAAGGCAAACCTTCCTGCAAACGCCAAAGGGAAAAAGAATGCACGTTTGATTTCACGGATTGCAAGGAATAAGCCAAAACCCCCTATTGAGACAAACCCTATCGTTTTGAGTGAAGACTCTGATTCGGAAGTGGAGTGTTTCTTGGCTAGCGAATACCCCTACTCGCAAGGTTTGTGTGTCGAACCCTCATATGATTTTGTATCAAACCTACCTCCCTGCCTAAAGGACGACCCTAGCTACCTAGGCATTAAGTTACCTTGTGAAACCCTCGGTCATTTTCCCAAACCCTCTCCTGCTTTGTCTAAACCCACACAGTCACCCTGTGACCAATACAATTCATGGTTAGAGCGATATTATCTTGATGTTCCAATTCTCCAATCAAGGATTCAATATTTGGAAGACCAGATTGCACTGTTAACCAGTCAAAAGGCCAAGCTCCAAGCGGTAGATAAAAAACAAAGGACAACAGGCTCCATCCTGTTTAAAAACGTGGAATCAGCCACGGCTATTGTAAATTCCAAGTTCGCATAATTGAGTAGCCTCGTCGCTACACATGTATGTTTTGATATCATTTGTTTTTGTAAATAATCTAGGTTTATATAATGATTTGATTTCAGTTTCAAACAGTTATGTTCACATATTGAATGGCTCTGTTATATTGTGTGCATTCTATATATAGCTTTTCTTTGAATAGAAACAAAATTCAATTCGATATACGATTTGATTATTCCCAGTTTAGAAATCAATAGATTTTGAATGGATTTGAGTAATCTTCGTTTGAATTTGTTCGATTGTTTGCCTTCAAATGAATTGGTTGTATCTGATTTGAAAAGGAAATTTTTCATATTCAGTTTGGAACATAATCATGTTCGGATTTGGTTCTGTTATGATCCATATGCTATGGTTGATAAACGATTTGATTGAGTTTGATTGTTACGATTTTGCTCGGATTCGATTTCATTATCATTGATATGCTATGACTGGTAAATTTTTTCGGGAAGATATTTGTTACGATGTTGTGTCGTATGATGTTCTATATTTGACTGTTTCCAAGTTAAGGATAATGACTCTATCTCTTTGATGAAAACATTATGCTCAAATAACATTCGCGCTCGAATTGGAAATGAATCCGAATCATAACAGTTATGTGAAAATCTTAGCTAATCGATTTGCTTTTGTTATAATTTGGTAAGTTTGTCCTATGAGTCGAGTTCAGGTTATAATTGATGCTCTGTATTTTAAATTTGTGAAATGAATCGGTCAAACCCTGATACGATTCGTTTGATTAAAACGATTGTGATCAAAATTAATCGATCCGGTTTGCTTACTGTGCAATGATCAACGATCGAAACAAACCTGATTTGATTAATCCTGTTATGATTTTGTTATGAGTCAATTATCGTTTGGATTCGTTCACAGCCTAAATCGCTTGCCATACAGTTATCGTGATAATCGTGTTCGATTCACAAGTGTAACGATGTGTTTGCGATTTGTTCTATTTTCAATTGAATATCAAAATGATCTCATAACAGATCAATTCGATTTGCTTGGGAAACGATTACGATTCTGTTTCATATGATTTCATTTACCCGACTCATGGCTATAATCGAAACAGAATATTTCTATCTCTGTATTCGGTTAATGATGTGGATCCTATTTGAGTTCATAATAGAATATCGATTTCAATTCATGATTCATTCTCAATGATTGTTGGATGTAAATTGAATGGAATTTCTTAAAAGATTTGATTTAATTTCAATTTTGATTCTGTTTCTTATTTTAGACTAGCTACATAATCAGATGATTTTGTAGCTAAGTCTATAGAATTAGATTTTTATTGTTTTATTAATAAAATATCTCTCTAGCTTGTTTATTTCTGACCTGTTTTAGGTGAATTCAAAATTGCATGGGATTTGATGGACAATTTAGAGGATATTTAGATGCTTTAGTTTCATTTTAGTTTCCTAGTTTAGTTGATCTTGGGAATATCTTCCCAGATTATGTAAACAGTTTGATAACTTCCATAGGGAGGTTTTACCCTACGGAAAAACTTATAAATACTCATTATTTTTTGTAATAACGACATCCTCATTCGTGGGAGAACAGGGATATGGAATTTTAATACAGACTGAGACAAAATTTGATGTTCTGCTACAACTTTAGCTTTTCATAATATCAATATTTTGTTTCATGTTTATGTGTATCAATTTGCATTTGGTTAATGACTACTTTAGCTATCTTAGTATTTTGAAAATGATATAATTTAATCAATATAATCCATATCTGATTTCTTTCAGTGTATAAAAAAAACATAGCAATTACTTGATTCAGTTTGTGAATGACAGATTTCTCTTCTTCATAAGTTGAATTATTAAGTATAAGTTTTTGCATAACAGGTTTCCTTTATTGCAGAGATTTATAAATCATATAATTGTTATCATTTTTTTTTTATGTCTTGTTTTTCCTGTAAATAAACTCAAAGAGCATTGCAGTTATCGTTTACGAGAATCTTTTGGATTATCCGGTGCGAGTTTCCTTCCTCCGACCAGCTTCGAAGTTATCATACACAGGACAAATCTGGAGCGTTTCCAGGTTAGTTTGTCATTTGTTTGTTTAGTATATTTATTAGTAGTTTAGTTTAGATATAAGTTTAGTTAGATATATGTGTAGTTAGTATATTAGATTGTTTAATTTCAGTAAGTTTTATTTCTTATTTATAAAATCATAAAATCAACAAAAATATCTTTCTCTGTCTTAGGGAAGAAAGCAAATGAGTTTTCCAGGTTTTATTTAAATCTGTATTTTGTAGATATTGTATATTTGTGAATAAGTTATATTTCAGATAGTAGTTAGTATAGTATTAGTTAGTAGTTTGTATATATAGATAGTAGATTAGTTAATTTTAATTCGATTAGTTAGTATTAGTTTGTTTTATTTATTGTTAGTTAGTTTAGTTTGTTTTATTTGTTTTAGTTAGATTAATTAGTTTAGATTAGTTTTCTCTTTGGTTTTCTTAGGACCTTAGATCGGCTAACAGAGCCGCTAAACCCGTCAAGGTGGTTCATTCCAAACGGCTTGGGTTATTAGACAACCCCAGACCGGTTCCACTCTCTCAGTTGACGGACGGTCAATTTCGCCCGTCAACAAATGGCGCTAGAAGGAGGGTGTGAACTTAATTAATGTAACGAGGCGGTCGCAAGACTCCTCCCCCCCTAATCGCTCACCTATAGTGACTAGAAGCCATTCACACGATAATATTCCCCTTCAAACAACAACTACTTCAACCGAAGATCCACATATCACAGTTGAGCCAGCAACCCCTAATCCTACAGGTGGTGACATACAAGAGATTGTCCGTCAATATCTCATTAAAACACATAGTGCCTTAGCTCGTCTTAGGCAACCAAACCGTCCATGGGGTCAACCTTTGGACTTATCTGATATCAGAGAACAATTAGGTGACACTAACCTTACTGTGAATCCTACAGATCCAATCACAAATCCTGCTGCAGGAGGATCTAGGATACCTCCTTCACCACATCCCTCATCTCCTTCCTCTTCTGGAGGAGATTCTTCTGACGAAGGAAACTCACCTTCTTAGCCTTCCACACCCACTACTCCAATGGAAAATCAGAACAACCCTGCTAGACCCTGGCTTGATCAGGATGTTGTAGCTGTACCTAGAGCCCAACACCCTTTACCTAAGCACCCGGAGAAATGGCTTCCCAAGTTTGACCCTGACTCAAAACAGATAGCTGGAGATCATATTAAAAAATTTATGTTAGCCATTAGACTCCGCAATGTTGAACATGAAGACGTTTTCTGTAGGTTGTTCCCTTATAACTTCGAGGGTAATGCATCCACTTGGTACTTTGCCCAACAACCCCATACCATCGTGTCTTGGGAAAAGTATGAGTCATGCTTTTTGGAAAAGTTCGGAGACGGTAAGACTCTGAAAGTCTTAGTCATGGACCTTTCTAGCTTAAAAATGAACCCAAAATAAAAAGTTAAAGACTTTAATTAAAGATTCTTAACACTTAAAAATCGAATCCCTGCAGATTCTATGCCTGCTGAGAGTCTTGTAATAACTTACTACACTAAATCTTTACATCAAAGTATAGCTATTTGGGTTAAACGATCTAAAAAGGCCACATTGTTAGAAGCCTTTGAGGAGGCTAGTCAGATTGAAAAATACATACTTAGTCTTAAGGACTCTTCTAGCAACGAAATTGAAACTAGTTCTTCTTCCAAAAAGAAGATTGAAATTCTCCCCAGACCTACTCAAAGAAAAACACAACCTGAAAACTCTGATTTGGAAAATTTAACTAAAGTTGTTCAAAAACTGTTGAATCAAGTTATAGATTTAAAAAGTTCGACTGAAGAAGCTTCCTCGAGTAAAGGACCTTACAAACCTCCTTTCCGAAAGCCTTTTCCCACCAACCGACCTAATCCAAACCTCGAAGGCTTGAACCTAGAAAGTTTACAATGTGCTCTTCAAATAATTCTAGAAGCCCAAGATAACTTGATACCCCCTGAGATCCCTCAAGAGGAAGTTGAACAGGAAACAGTTCAAGAAGAAGAGTCTTCTCCAAACATCTTTGGACACTTCTTGGGAAACATCTTTCAAGCTAACTTCGAGACTATTCACCCTTATAACACTAGGAGCAAGACAACAAACAAGCCTTCTACCAAGAACACTACAACTTCACCTCCAAAGCCATCTAAATCAGCAGAAACTAAACAGAGTAATGTCAGCCCTAATTTAGATTATGATGTTGTTGAAGATCTTAAAAAATTAAGGGCTAACATTTCTATTTATGAGTTGTTGAAGTTTCCATTTTTGTTATAGAAAATGTTGCAAAATATTTCAGAGAACGGCAAGAATGGTAATTCAAATGGTAACAAGGTTGTGCAAAGAAAAGTTCTATAGAAGACTTCCACTAAAAATAATCCTGATCCTCAAGATAAAGGAAGCCTTCCTGTAGTCCCTGTAAATAATGTAAATAATGTAAATAATGTAGATAAAGTAGCCTTAGAAATTGCGAGTAAAAAGCCACAAGCTACTACTCTTAGTACTCACAAGAATGTACCTCCATTTCTTTTAACTTTCGATATTTTCAACAAAAATGTGCATAATTGTATGGTCGACTCAGGAGCATCATCCAATGTGATGCCTTGGTCTGTCTGCCAAAATATTAATGCTGAAGTGGAACCATCTACTTTGAAAATCATACAACTTGATCGAACAAACGTTAAAGTTATAGGTGAACTAAAAAATGTATTGATTAGATTATCGTCTAACCCAAACGTTCATCAAGTTATTGATATAATCATTGTGGATATTCCAGAAGTGTATGGTCTATTTTTGAGCAAGGACTGGTCGGAGCAGCTACATGGTTACTTCACAACTGACTGGTCTCACTTATGGCTTCCAGAGAACAGTAAGCCTAACAAGATCAGAGTGAATCGTGAGCGCTACCTTAAGTTCACGGTCACAAATTTGAATGATCCCAACGAACCGTATACACCTTCTGTTGATTCACTCGAAGTCCAAGGGATGGACACCTTCTTCGGCAATTTCATGGCCGAGGTTTCACCTATCATGAATCTAGAACAGCAGTCCGAGATCGTAGCACATATGCAACCAATAGCTTCTATGCAACAGTCCCATATGCCCGATGGAAACCAAATTTGGTCTCTATATTTCGACAGTTCCAAGTCTAAAGAAGGAGTTGGTGCAGGCTGCATCATTATCGATCCGGCAGGTAACAAGACATTAATGGCTTGTAGACTAGAATTTGAATGTACTAACAATACTGCAGAATATGAGGCTTTACTGCAAGGTATCAAAAAAGCCCTGGATATGAACATTCAAAACCTGGTTGTATTTGGCGACTCTGAAATAGTGGTCAGGCAGGTAAGAGATTCTATACATTGTCTTTCCCCGCATCTCAAAAGTTACCAGTCTGAGGTATGGAGTTTAATGAACAAATTTTATGCTTTCAATATAAATTCCATTCCTAGACTAAATAATGCTGAAGCAGATCTACTAGCTAATGTAGCCTCTAAACTTCTTTCTGCAAAAGGCTTGTCCCCAAACGCATTCTCCGTCGAGCTATTGTTTCGACCATCTATTCCTGACAATATCACAAACTGGAGAGTATTTGAAGATGATCAACAGATCATTAACTTTCTGCACATGGAAGAAACCTTTCAAGGCGCGGTGATAGATGAACGCATGCACGATGACAATTTGCACGATTTTACGGTAATACCTGATCCAAAATCTCCTGAAGTTCTATCGGACATGGTAAATTTCATACCCAAATCCATAGTTAGATTAGAGAAGTTTTATGATTTTGAAGATAAATTTAAAAAGACGGTCAATTGTAAAACCAATAGTTCCTCTTTGTCTTATGAAAAAGTCAATTTAGGAACTAGTGAAAATCCTCAGTGTATTAATCTAGGCTTGGGGTGTTCTAGACAAGAAAAAGATGCTTTTGTTAAATTATTCAAAGAATTTAAGGATTTCTTTGCATGGACATACGATGATCTTAAAATGTTCGATCCTAATATCATACAGCATGTCATCCCAATGAAGCCCCAAACCTTACCCTTCTAACAGAAACTGAGGAAAATGCACCCTAAACTAGAACCAATCGTTCAAAAAGAATTGAATAAACTCCTAAGTGCTAAAATAATTTTTCCTGTTAGGCACACTTAATGGGTGTCCAACCTTGTCCCAGTTCGAAAGAAAAATGGGGAAATTTGACTTTGTGTCGATTTATGAAACCTCAATAGAGCGTCTGAAAAAGACAACTATACTGTCCCACCCATGGAATAGATTCTGCAACAGGTATCTGGTTCCGAGAGGCTATCTTTATTGGATGGTTTCTCTGGATACAACCAAGTCCTATTGTCTCCACCAGACCAACTCAAAACTACCTTCTGTACCCCGTGGGGCACTTATGCTTATCGCAAAATGCCCTTTGGATTGATTAATGTTGGTGCTACCTTTCAAAGAGCAATGGACATTGCTTTTCGAGGCTTAATCAATCACTCCGTCGTAGTTTACTTAGATGATGTGACTGTTTATTCTAAAAACAAAGACGATCATATAGCTCACTTACGAGCCGTTCTGCTACGATGTCGTAAATACAACATCTCCTTGAACCCCAAAAAGTCCATCTTTGTAGTAGAACAAGGTAAATTACTAGGATTCATTGTGTCTAGCGAAGGGATGATTATTGACCCTGAAAGGACTCAAGTCATCACTAAACTTTCCCCTCCTACATCCAAGAAATCCATGCAGTCTTTCCTAGGCCAGATTAACTTCGTGAGAAGATTTGTCCCCAGCTTCTTCAAAATGGTCAGGCCTCTACAGAACCTGATTAAGAAAGACAGCCAATATCACTGGGGACCCACAGAAAATCAAGCTTTTAATGCCATAAAGAAGGCCATAATAGATGCTCCGTCTCTCATGAGCCCTGACTTCTCTCAAGATTTTACACTCTATACTTTTGCCTCTGACCGTTCCTATGCCGCAGTCCTAACTCAAAAGAATTCCGAGAACAACGAAGTACCCATCGCCTTTATGAGCTCTGCTTTCAAAGGTGTTGAACTTAACTACCCAGCGGTCGATTGGCAAGACTACGTTGTTTTCAAAGTAGTTAAGCACTTCCGGTCCTATCTTTTGAAGTCAAGGACGAAACTCATTGTACCCTACCCTGCCGTAAGGAACTTGTTAGTGCAAAAGGAGTTAAGAGAGAAGAGAGCTAACTGGGTCACCTCCTTGCAGGAGTATGACTTGGAAATCACCCCAGCTCAGATCGTGAGAGGCCAAGGGTTGTGTAAATTGGTTGTTGATTTGGAAACAGGACAACAAGAAGATAGTGATACATCAAGCCTAGGACAAAGTGATCAAAGTTTGATTTTTTGCGCACAAAACCTCGTTAGTCCCTGGTACGACGATATTAGATTTTGTCTTGAACATGGGTCAGCACCCTATCACCTTGACCCCACCAAGAGAAGAGCATCGAGACTAAAAGTCTTCCTCCTTTCATCTAGTTAACGGTATACTGTTTCGTCAGAATTTTGACGGTGTACTGATGCGCTGTCTCAAAAAAGATGAAGCAGAAAAGGTCTTGCTTGAGTTGCATGCAGGAGAAGCTGGTGGTCACTTCGGTGGTGACACCAATGCTCATAAGGTTTTAAGAGCTGGTTATTACTGGCCCACGCTTTTTAGGGATGCCCACGCCTTGTGTCATAAATGTATCATCTGTCAGAAAGCATCGGGGCGGTTGCAAAAACCAGCCTTTCCTTTGCAACCCGTCTCAGTAGATTTTCCTTTCCAGCAATGGGGCCTTGATATCATAGGTCCATTTAACCCTCTGTCCTCGCAACAGCATAAGGATATTGTGACAACCACATATTACTTTACACGATGGTCTGAAGTTGTTGCACTAAGAACTGTTAACACCAGTCAGGTAATCACTTTTCTAAACTCGAATATTATCACTCGTTTCGGCATCCTTGATTGTCTAGTCTTTGATAATGCTTCATACTTTTCTTCTCTTGAGATGAGTGAGTTTGCTTTGGAGAAAGGAATTAAGCTGAAGTGATCTGCTAGTTACTACCCCCAGGGCAACGGCTTAGCAAAATCAACAAACAAGAACTTGATTAAAATTATCAAGAGAACCATGGCTGAAAATCACAAGAATTGGCACAATGCACTACTGAACGCACTATGGGATGATAGGGTAACACCCAAAGCCGCTATAGGTAACTCCCCCTTTTTTCTCGTTTATGGCAGAGAAACAATTCTACCACCTCACATTCTTCTTCCTTCGCTTCAGTTGTCGCAAAAAGTCCAAGAAGAAGATTGTCCCCCTTTAGAAAATCGAATTAACACTTTGATGAAGTTGGAAGAAGTAAGAGCCCAAGCTAAGCGTAAGTTAGATAAACATCAACAATTGATTAAAAGTTGGTTCGATTCTAATTCTGCTTCTGATAGAAATTTTGAAGTAGGCGATCTCTTCTTAAAGTGGGACAAACCACACGAAGGAAAGGGTGAGCACACAAAATTTCAAAACTTATGGCTTGGACCATTTTGAATTGCTAAAAAGTTGGGTCCTAGTTCCTTTCGATTGCAGAAACTTGAAGGGCATCTTGACACCTATCCGGTGAATGGCCAATCCCTGAAGAGATACTTTGCTTGATAACTACCCTTGTATATTATGTATATATTTTTGCTTTTGTTTGCTTTTTCTTTTGCTTTTGTTTTTTATTTTGATTTGAATTTATTAGTTTGTGTTCTTTGAACAATATACATACCTATACAATGAGCTATTCAGACAAAGACGATAGAAAATTTCTTCCCTAAAATAACTTCTGAAAGTTTGTACAAACATCAATGATATATTGCTGAAATTGATATTTGTGCTGGAAAGAAGTTTACTGATTTCAATCTCTGAGCAAAGTTTGTCATGATCATCTATTATCTTTTTAAGTTGTCCCTTTTCCATAAAGGAATGACTCAAAATATGTCTCCTTGTCATAGGAAGTTGTTTTTATAAATAAAACATCTCTGGACCTGAATAAAGGACAGTGCTAAATTTTTTTGATGAGGTCTAAAAAATATGTTAAAATATCAAGACTTTCAGCGTCACCCCGCTCAGCTATCTACAAAAGAAAAATAAAATAAAATTATTAATAAGAGCTGTGGGAAGTGCTTGCAAACCCGTCGGGATACTGAACAGGTCTGCTGGCAGCGGGTAAATGCATGCATGGCTCCAAGACAACTTCGTCGGGGTACTGAACAGGCCTGGTGGCAGCGAAGCAATGTCGGGTACATGAAAATCTGCAAAAAATATAAGAAACCTCTTTAATGTCCTTTATTCTGATCTAGAACTTCTTGATAGGATACAGATGTCAAAGTGGGTTAAATGGAAACCTTGTCGAGGCTATAGACGCCTGCTGGCAGCAGTGGCTATGCCAACAGTATTGGAGATTTTATCTTTAATATCGTGACTTGCTGATCTTAAGACTGTTATTGGTTTTCATCTTTTGAAACACTGCTAAAAAAAAATGATTTACGATGATGTCTGTACGATTTTCTGATTGTTATTTTTAAGTTGAAATTATCTTTGTTGTCTTAATCTGAATTGGTATCTTTTGCAGAGATAACTACTTCTACCAGTGTGTCGCCATTGTTGGCAGCCAATTCACTTTTTTCTATGATCCTCTAAGATGCCTACACCTATGTCTTGCTAATATCAAGCTTTCGTCGCATTCTTCAAATAGACGACATTTTCATTTTTTGCGACATTTACACATTTGTCTTCGTTAAATTTTCATGACTGTAAGCGTGAAAAATTCTCCTTTCGAAGTCACATTTCGATCATTATCTGAACTATGGATATTGCTTTTGTCATTATGCCTATTGTGCTTACCTTTTATTGATCATTACACGATTGGCAATATCCTTTGATCGGTTCTCATACTTCGATTGATTATATAACTTGGTTCTATTGAGTTTGTAAGACATTGAGCATTTGGATTTGTATTTTATGACTTGCCTAATCATTGATTCTATGAAATGCATAGGGGTATGATTTATTTTTGTTTTCATATATATGATACGATCCTTATGATAATTTTTTCATAACTGTTGGCTTGTCGACTATACAAATATCATTTTGGCGCTTTGATTAAACTTTTGATTATATACATTGGTGCATGTTTTGATTTATATGTCGGATTTGTAAACATTATGGTATAACACTTGTGCGCATTGGTATTCACATTGCATTTTATTGGTTGTACACATGGCTTAATGGTTGAACTATTATTATGGAGTGAACAACTATGAAATTTGGCGGTTGTACTTGGATAATGAATATTTTGCATGGCAGACTCCACCACCTTCGCATGCTTGCATTAATTCTTACCCCTTTTGGCTCGTTCATTGATGTTGGTTCGGGTAGCTCTGTTACTGTGTGTTGGTGAATTCGAACCCTTCCTTTACCATGTGTTCGGCTCCATGGCACCAATCGTGCGAGTTGAACCCAATGGCAGTCAAGCCCTATTGATGTTTGACAATGCTCGCCAAGATTTGGCAGACAGTGGATGGCTTACCTTTGTGAAGCGATTCGAGGGTTTTAACCTTTGCGTAGCTCGACAGTTTTCCATGACCTTCGATGGATGTCGAGCCAAGGTCGGTGATATATAGTTAGAAATTGATGAACAGTTTATCAGCTCAGCCACGGGATTACCTACCTCTGGACAGCGTTGTTTTAAGAATTGCAAGGTCAAGGAAGTGTCGTGGACATTGTTGTTTCAATCGCGCAAAATCACCTCCTGTGATAGAGGTATTCCCGTAACTACACTTAAACAACGATGGCATGATTTATTAATGATAATCAAGCAGTTTGTGACCTGTGAAGGTCACTACGGGTTTGTGTTCCTCTACCACCTGTGTCTATTGATGGTTTTTATAGGGTATCCTCTAAACATGCCATTCTATTTTCATCGGAGCCTGTATAAAATGTCCAAAAAGTATAAAAGGCACAGGGTTGATAACATCCTGTTTCATCATGGGCTCATTAAGCTCGTCGTTGTTTATCAGTTTAGTTTGTTTGGTGACAGTTGGAAGGCCTTTATCGCCCGTAATGGCTTTGAGGACATCGACCCTATACAGGTTGATAAACCTATGGTAACTGAGACTAAGGCTGAACCGCCTCTACCCTTACACCTCCTACTGCATAAACCCTCGACCGACCCTCCTGTGGACTTACCCGACACTGTAGCTAAGAGTGCAGAAGCCATTGCAAAGCCTATGAGAAAAAATCTCTAGGAAAACCTTGCAGCAAATGCCAAAGGGAAAAAAGATGCACGTTTGATTTCACGGATTGTAAGGAATAAGCCAAAACCCCCTATTGAGCCAAACCCTATCATTTTGAGTGAAGACTCTGATTTGGAAGTGGAGTGTTTCTAGGCTAGCGAATACCCCTACTCGAAAGGTTTATGTGCCAAACCCTCATATGATTTTGTATCAAACCTACCCCCCTACCTAAAGGACGACCCTAGCTACCTAGGCATTAAGTTGCCTTGTGAAACCCTTGGTCATTTGCCCAAACCCTCTCCCGCTCTATCTAAACCCACACAGTCACCCTGTGACCAATGAAATTCATGGTTAGAGAGATATTATCTTGATGTTCTGATTCTCCAACCAAGGATTCAATCTTTGGAAGACCAGATTGCACTGTTAACCAGTCAAAAGTCCAAGCTCCAAGCAGCAGATAAAAAACAAAGGACAACCGGCTCCATCCTGTTTAAAAACGTGGAATCAGCCACGACTGTTGTAAATTCCAAGTTCGCATAATTGAGCAGCCTCCTCATTACACAGGTATGTTTTGATATCATTGGTTTTTGTAAATTATCTAGGTTTATATAACGATTTGATCTCAGTTTCAAACAGTGCTTTTCACATCTTGAATGGATCTGTTATATTGTGTGCATTCTATATATATCTTTTCTTTGAATAGAAACAAAATTTGATTCGATATACGATTTGATTATTCCCAGTTTAGAAATCAATAGATTTTGATTGGATTTGAGTAATCTTCGTTTGAATTTGTTTGATTGTTTTCCTTCAAATGAATTGGTTTGTATCCGATTTGAAAAGGAAATTTTTCATATTTAGTTTGGAACATAATCATGTTCGGATTTGGTTCCGTTATGATCCATATGCTATGGTTGATAAACGATTTGATCGAGTTTGATTGTTACGATTTTGCTTGGATTCGATTTCATTATCATTGATATGCTACGACTGGTAAATTTTTTCGGGAAGATATTTGTTACGATGTTGTGTCATATGATGTTCTATCTTTGACTATTTCCAAGTTAAGGATAATGACTCTGTCTCTTTGATGAAAACACTACGCTCAAATAACATTCGTGCCTGAATTGGAAATGAATCTGAATCATAACAGTTATGTGAAAATCTTAGCTAATCGATTTGCTTTTGTTCTAATTTGGTAAGTTTGTCCTATGAGTCGAGTTCAGGTTATAATTGATGCTCTGTATTTTAAATTTGTGAAATGAATCGGTCAAATCCTGATTCGATTCATTTGATTAAAACGATTGTGATCAAAATTAATCGATCTGATTTGCTTACTGTGCAATGATCAAAGATCAAAACAAACCCGGTTTGATTAATCCTGTTATGATTTTGTTATGAGTCAATTATCGTTTGGATTCATTCACATCCTAAATCGCTTGCCATATAGTTATCGTGATAATCTTGTTCGATTCACAAGCGTAACGATCTGTTTGCGATTTGTTCTATTTTCAATTGAATATCAAAACGATCTCATAATAGATCGATTCGATTTTCTTGGGAAACGATTACGATTATGTTTCATATGATTTCATTTACCCGACCCATGGCTATAATCGAAACATAATATTTCTATCTCTGTATTCGGTTAATGATGTGGATCCTGTTTGAGTTCATAATAGAATATCGATTTCAATTCATGATTCATTCTCAATGATTGTTGGATGTAAATTGAATGGAATTTCTTAAAAGATTTGATTTAATTTCAATTGTGATTCTGTTTCTTATTTTAGACTAGCTACAGAATCAGATGATTCTGTAGCTAAGTCTGTAGAATTAGATTTTTATTGTTTTATTAATAAAATATCTCTCTAACTTGTTTATTTCTGACCTGTTTCAGGTGAATTCGAAATTGCATGGGATTTGATGGACAATTTAGAGGATATTTAGATGCTTTAGTTTCATTTTAGTTTCCTAGTTTAGTTGATCTTGCGAATATCTTCCCAGATTATGTAAACAATTTGATAACTTCCACAGGGAGGTTTTACCCTGTGGAAAAGCTTATAAATACTCATTATTTTTTGTAATAACGTCATCCTCATTCGTGGGAGAACAAGGATATGGAATTTTAATACAGACTGAGACAAAATTTGATGTTCTGCTACAGCTTTAGCTTTTCATAATATCAATCTTTTGTTTCATGTTTATGTGTATCAATTTGCATTTGGTTAATGACTACTTTAGCTATCTTAGTCTTTTGCAAAT
>JZKD02S1773525.1:398449-418633 GCA_000966675.3 Picea glauca
TCTTCTTCATAAGTTGAATTATTAAGTATAAGTTTTTGCATAACAGGTTTCCCTTATTGCAGAGATTTATAAATCATATAATTGTTATGATTTTTTTTTATGTCTTGTTTGTCCTCTAAATAAACTCAAAGAGAATTGCAACTATCATTTACGAGAAGCTTTTGGATTATCCGGTGTGAGTTTCCTTCCTCCGACCAGCTTCGAAGTTATCATACACAGGACAAATCTGGAGCGTTTCCAAGTTAGTTTGTCATTTGTTTGTTTAGTATATTTATTAGTAGTTTAGTTTAGATATAAGTTTAGTTAGATATATGTGTAGTTAGTATATTAGACTGTTTAATTTCAGTAAGTTTTATTTCTTATTCATAAAATCATAAAATCAACAAAAATATCTTTCTTTGTCTTAGGGCAGAAAGCAAATGAGTTTTCCAGGTTTTATTTAAATCTGTATTTTGTAGATATTGTATATTTGTCAATAAGTTATATTTCAGATAGTAGTTAGTATAGTATTAGTTAGTAGTTTGTATATATAGATAGTAGATTAGTTAATTTTAATTACATTAGTTAGTATTAGTTTGTTTTATTTATTGTTAGTTAGTTTAGTTTGTTTTATTTATTTTAGTTAGATTAGTTAGTTTAGATTAGTTTTATCTTTGGTTTTCTTAGGACCTTAGATTGGCTAATGGAGCCTCTAAACCCGTCAGGGTGGTTCATTCCAAACGGATTGGGTTATTAGACAACCCCAGACCAGTTCCACTCTCTCAGCTGACGAACGATCAATTTCACCCGTCAACATGACCATGCATGGTCAAGGGTTCATCCAAATACCTAGCTCCTTCTAGCCTATAAAAGAAGGGGTAGGGGTCCCATTTGGAGGAGGAAAAGATATAGCAAAGAAACTCTGCCCATTTACGTATTCCCATTGTACCAACCCTTTAGCCTTTCCTTGTGCCAAAGGAGATTCAAAGCAAAGCAGTTGGAGGAAAGAAGAAGAGGAGCCCAGGATCAGGTTCGAGGAGTGGTGGCCGGTCTCAAATATTGTAAGTTGATTCATTCAAAGTAATAAAGAAAGTGCTTTTCCTGTCCCAATTCATGAATTTTTTATATTTTGATTAGTACATGTTTTGGATTTCTAACTCGTTAGTATATAAGTAATATGCATGCATAGTTGTTGCTTGTATTGGATGCAGGTCAGCCTTGGAAGGAGTATTGCGAACAAGTAATCAAGTACAACGGAGGATCGACATCAAATGTCGGGAACAAGGTAGGTTGATATTTCCGTGCATTTACTAAGAAAAGGGGATTTAAATCCAGGGATGAAGGTAGAAAGTAATTTCTCTTCGGTCATATCCACATGCAAAGTCTGAACTCTATTTGCTAAGTCTGTAGGGAGATTTTCCCAACAACATTGTCTGAATCGGAGGAGTATAAAACTCATAATTCTTTTTAATTAATTCTCTGATGCGGTTGTGTGTTTACTTTTCCTTTAATATCATGCAAATTTTCTATTAAACTCAGACTCATCGCCTTCCAAACGACTTCGCACGCACAAAAATTCAACCTGTACACCTGTATTTATTGTGCATAACAACATCACAAGGTAAATCGTTCTTTCTCACACCTATATCCACTATGCATTTCTTCTCTGTCGCGCCAATAACCTACACACACTACTTTTTCATTGTGCACCAATATCAACTACGCACAGTTTTGGTATCCCGCACTGATAGTCCACATGCATTTCGCCCTATGCATTGCACCATGTCAATGTTCAATATGCCCCACCGCGCATAGTAATCTACGCGCAACATTGAATACATTGTCACGAGACAACTTATTCTCATACTATGCGTGCACTAATGTAACTCCTCTGTGTTTTGCAATACTTGCATACCCCACATGCACATTATTATGTGTGTGCTCACCATGCAATGCTAATTTCAACACATGCATCTGCACACAATATTCTTCTGTGCAGTGCCAAAATTTACCATGGACACTCTATGACTTTGAAATCTAGTCACTTTGAAATTAATCTTCTGTGAATATTCGCTTCAATTGAACCTCCCTGGCCCATCTAGGCTCAGTGTTGGAACTGAAGCTCTGATACTAGTTTGTAATGTTCCCCCACCACCCATAGGCTAGAAAATTCCACTCCAAAACAATATTTCATGCTCTGATACAAATTTGTAACATTCCCCCACCACCCACAGGCCAGGAAATGCCACTCCAGAACAATCTTTCATCCTCTGATACTATTTTGTAATGTCTCCAACCACCCATGACCGGGCCACACTACCCAAGGGAACACTTTCATTCTCTCACAACGGAACATACTATAACATACCCAATATTCAACTGAGCTATGCCACATAAATTTTCTCTTTAAACTGCATGCAATTATAACATACACATGCAATACTCTTGCGGAAGCTTTGCATATAAAAATAAACAAACAATTACATTATGTAAATATACGATTTCATATTGAAATAACAGTAAACGTAGATATGCATCATATACAGGGAATTACCCATAAACATACAGACAATTATAGTCACATATATGATAAACCATAACATAAGCACATAAATAACATTGCAACATGTAAATTTAGCATATGATTGGTACTTATCTTGAAAATATTGTAGCCAACTGCGTACAGACCGTCCACGAAACTCCCAACCTTAGACTACAATGTTCATCACTATCAACAGTGAGTCACCCCCGAGCTGGGACTGAACTCCACCAGGGTAAAGGGGTTCCTAACCAGGCTAAAGGCTCATGGACAACAAGAAATACTCTGTCTCAGGTGCTCATTCAACTAATATCCTATAGCCTCTCATTCCCCACATGCCTGTCCTACCCAACGAAGTGTGACCCTTCTCTTCTCAATAGTCCCTCGGCTGCCCCACTTCCCTTCCAAGGCTTCAACAACAGGTTGGACAAGAAGTCTTAGAGCACTTTAGTTGCAGTTTAGCACCTTTAGGAAATCAATCCCCAACAATTCTCTCTCTCAAAGAATTTCTCACGGGCCTGACAACCCGCCTCTTCAATTTCCCATGGGCCTGACAACCCGCTTCATCAATCCTGCTCCCAAGATAACCAGGTACACCAACCAGAAATGGTTATGGAAACAGGCTCAGATACAATGAAATGAATGTCTAAAGAATAACAGTCTGCGTGAGTGAAATGGTCATGGAATCATTGACTGGATGATTGAGTGATGGGAGGAATCATCATGAAGATGATCGTGAAAGTGATGGTGAGAATGATGGTGAAGCTTCTGGTAAGAATACTCGTGAAAAGGTGACCAAATGAGCTAATTCCCCATGATATGAATTCATGTCCCCAACTTGACACTTGTCATGTTGGAAGCTACTTTGGTCCACTTGTCCCCAATTTTAGAACTTAGAATAAAATAATTATCCATACTTTATGTTTTAAAGAAATATTGATATAATATTCCTTTTTGGCTTAAGCTCTCTAGCTTATCCCTTTCCCTTAACTTTTGTCCCTCCCTTTCCCTAACTGGTGGAGTCCAGTCCCCCATCTCTTTTATCGTGGTTAGTCTGCGTGCAATGATGTATTTTATTTTAATCATGAAACATGTACAAAATAGGCACAATGGCCTTTAACATCTAGGTGCTCTGGCCTAATTCCAAAACATAAGCATCTCAGCTTATAATAACGGGCTCACCAGCCTATAACACATATCATATACACAAGGTTCACTAACCTCTATAATGCGCATGGTATCCGAGAATGTGCACACTACATCATTTTACTGCATAGTACATGCGTGCACTATGCCATGAAAGGTGCATTACAAAATGATGTCAAAAGAACTCACCAACTTAAGTACACTTACATTACATTTACAATTGGGTTCGGCCAAAGGATATTACAAAATGTCAAGGTGGTTTCCATCAAAGATAGAAATTCATAACTTGATAGAATAATAAGAAAGGGAATTCATCGTAGCTCAGAACAAGAACCCTAGAATTAGCACAGAAGACTGGTTGGGGAGGTACATCTTTACAGATGTGCATGAAATTTTCTTTATAGGAGTTCATAAGGAGTTATACGAGTGGTTATCCTGACTAGAAGACATGTGACACTAATCAAGAAGGTCAAGAGAATTGAAAACGTTGTATCTAGAGAAATATATCTCTAGGTTCATAGAAATATTGGAGGGTACATTAGTGAGTTTGCTATTGATAGAGTGGAATCATATAGTCAAGCAGAGAGGTAATTATTTAAGGGACCTAGAGGGAAGTTCCTACACTTCTTTAAGATAAATATTAAGATGTTATTTCATGAGAAGAATATCTTGAATATACAATAATTCATGGATTTTAAGGATAATGTTCAAGAATTCAGACAACGACAGTGACACAGAGGATGGACACACGCACAGTGGGAGATCATTCAGAGAGGTTCCTCTTGCAAACCTATTTAAGAATAATTACGGAGCCAAGGGATTCTACAGTGGAGAAGAAGAAAATCTAATAGATGAAGAGTATTCAAAGTCTGCAAGGGAAGAGGAAGTAGAGACTGAAGGAATTTGTCGAGGAGAACCAAAAACTTCAGGTGTTGCACCTACTATTGAAGTAAGTATTATTAATCCCCCTGTTGTCTTAGCATCATTAAGTAGCCAGAGTAACCGGAGTAATCAGAGAACTCAAAGTACTATTACAAGCGATTTAGTACATACTCAATCAAGAAACCAAGGAAATTCCATGGAATATGAAATGAGGTTACCCATTTTCAGAGGAGATGGATATGAAGATCCTGACCAACACTAGTTCTTATGCGAAGCTGTATGGAGCATTAAGAAAGTCACCAAAAGAAGATGTTAAGAGAGCTCATTTTAGTACTACCTTGAGACATCGTGCACTGAGATGGCATATGAAGTTTTCTTCAGGACCTGGACAACCGAAACCGTTGAATTTCATTAAGACTGCGTTGAGTGAAGAATTCAAGAATCCTAAGTCAGAGTCACAATGCATTACAGAGTTGAAGGAAATCAAGCAGAAGGTGAATAAACCTGTTTGGGAGTTTTATCAGAGGTTTAAGACTCTGACATGTCATTTGAGTTTTCAGATCCTAGATGAGAAGAATAAAGAAGCAACCCTTATAGGAGAATCCATCCCAGGTATGAACTAGATCTTAAATCAGTTAACTAGTTTATCTTTACAAGTTGAAGATATGAAAAATGACAAAGGAAAGGAGAAAAGAGAAGATATATGGTGTATCAATGTAAAGTAGAGGGCCGTGAAAAAGAGAATTTCCCTTTATTTAATGAATACTTGGCCTCTGGATCACCTAACCCTTTGAATCAGACTACTCTACCATGGTGTGAGGTATGTAGAATTAGACATCGCCCTAGTGAATGTTATTACATGTAGAAATATGTCCATACACCTACCAATATTTATTGCACATTCTGTAAGTCTGTAGGGAATGATGAGAGGGACTATAGGTCTTATGATATCATGCATGAAAGGTTAATGGATACGTACAAAATTCAAGGAGAAACATAGTCAGAAGGAAACACTACGCATTTCAATTCTCCAGGAAGAGTAAACTTCAACCCTCACGGTGGATTTCGAGGAAGAGGAAGAGGAGGAGGAATGGGATGAGGCTGAGGTCATATCATTTTCTATAACTACACCCAACCAGAAAACTTGGCAAGGGATTTTCATAACCCTTATACTACTTGCAGCTACTGTAATTCATTTGACCATGTCATTGAAGATTGTTCAATACTGCTAGCAAAAATCCAGGAAAGACGAGGTGGAAACCAACAAGTACAACTAATATCAGTTGAACCTGATGGTGAGGATCCTAGATTAATTTTTATTACTAGAGAAGACCCTATCACAGGAGAAGATAGGGTAACTCCAGGAAAGATTACAGAGGGATCAAGGATCAGAAAAGCTGTAGAGAAGACACAATTTTTTGATTCAAGGAGGGAGAGGGATACTTTTGAAGAAGCAAGAAGAGAATTTACAAGAGAACATAATTGTCTAGGGAACAACTAGAAGAAATGGAATGTGGAATGCCTCCAACATTTGACCAGTCTTACCTAGATGGACAAGGAAAAGAGGTAAGCAAGCTTATGGACTTCTTGTATACTTGCATATTTTTTATTAAAGATGAAAAAGTTGTGCAGGAACTACAACAATTAATAAAACAATATGAAGTTGGGAAAATAGATCCTCTGTTAAGTAGAGTAGTGAATCAAGTATATAGGAAAAGAAGGACAAACAAGGAACTACACCTTAGTGCTCATATTGGAGACTACGACATAGACTATGTGGTCCTTGACTTGGGATCAGAAGTAAATGTTATGACGAAGCATACTTGGGCATTGATGGGAAAGAATAAGTCGATTTAATCTCCTATCATACTCAAGATGTCTAATCATCAGGCAGCGAGCCCCTTTGAAATACTAGAGCACATCCCTGTGGACATCGACGGAGTAAGGACATTTGCAGATTTAGAAGTGATTGATATTGTTGATGATAATTGTCCTTATCCTGCATTGTTAGGAGTTGATTGGGATTTCAACAATTCGACTGTCGTTGAACTAAAAAAGAGAATAATGACATTTGAAGGTGATGGCCTTAAGGTCATTTCACCTCTCGACCCTGATGAAGGTAGTAGATACACAAAACCAATAATAGAAGAAGACCGCACCTATGAGATAGAAAATATATAGAAACTGACAGTAGGACAACAGGACTACATCAAGCCTACAACATATGGAAAGCTAAGTTTCCGAAGTGAAAGTGCATTCTCATCATATTTAGAAGAAGCATTAGAAAATTGGCAGAACAGAATGTATGAAGTCTCTATGCGGAGATGTGCCAGATTGACCAGAGAAGTTCGTTGGATTGGCATAGAAGTAAGTAATATTCTTACATTTGATGGCTTGGATCATTTAGAGACATTTCTAGTTGAATTTGAAGGAGTTGTACCAGTAAAATAGAGGTTGTTATCACTAGATGAAGCCTTGAAAGAAACACCAGCTAGATGGTGGGGAACACATAGGAATAACATCAAAGAGTGGGTACAATGTCGAACCTTGATGAAAATGCACTTTTCAGACCAAGATGAAGGTTGCGAAGTTTGATACATAGTTCAGAGTTGTCCCAAGAGCCATGTGTGAATTTGTGAAGAAGTCTGGAGCAACATTCCTAAAGAATAGTGGGTACGTAAGTTCATTAATACTTTGGATACCACACTTATCAACTGGTATATTAAAGAATAACTATGCCTCATCACTACAGACTGGTATGGAATGACCCAGAGATTTATAGCTACATTTTTATTTGAGATTCAATACCTTACAGTAGATCAGGATTTACAAATTATAAGACAAAAGGTCTTTGAAGAGGCACCCAACCTCCCTTTTTCACAAGAAGAAGATGAATGGAATGAACCTATTTAGAATTTATAGGGTTTTTATAATATTAATGTTGATGAGGATGATGACCCTAGGGATGTAAACATTGTAGAAATTGAAGGTCGGAGAGACATAGAAGGACCAGGGATCGAATTACCTTTGATTGGTCAACCTATTAAAATTAAGAAGGTTAATATTAGAATAGAGAAAACACCTAAGTTGGAAAACGTTGGAGACTATTGGGATGATGCTACTATTTATAAGATTATAGAAATATTGCATGAGTATCAGGACTTTTTTCCAACCAAGTTCACAAACATGAAGGTCATAAAAGGACCCATGGGAGAAATGAAGATTCCTTTGAAACCAGATGCAAGGCCAGTCAAGCAGAGACCTTATAGACTAAATCCCAAGTACAAGTAGAAAGTTAAGATTGAAATAGATAGAATGTTGGAAGCAGGAATCATAGAACCAGTTGAATAATATGAACGGATCATCCCTATGGTGGTACAAGATAAGAAGTCATGAGAAATCAAAATCTGTGTAGATCTAAGGAAACCGAATGATTCATGTTTACATGATCCATTTCCTACACCTTTTACTGATGAAGTCCTAGATAATGTAGGAGGATAGGAAGTCTATTCATTTACAGATGGATTTTTAGGCTATCACCAAATTAGAATTGCTGAGGATAGACATAAGACCACATTTGAAATATAATGGGGCTCTTATCAATACACTGTGATGCCTTTTGGTTTAAAGAATGCACCAGCCATATTTTCTAGGGTGGTGGTCAAAGCATTTAAGGAGTTCTTACACAAGTTTTTAGAGACATACTTTGATGATTGGACCATTTTTAGCCTACTGCAAAATCATATTGAATGCTTCAGATTAATGTTAGATAAGTGCAGGCAATGTCAAATTTCCCTGAATCTGAAAAAGTGCATTTTCTTTTCACCTTTTCGAGTATTGTTAGGACACATTGTCTGTAAGCAGGAGTTGTTGGTAGATCCATCCAAGATTTCTATCATTGTTGATCTACCTCCCCCTACTTCAGTTAGACAGTTGCGCACCACATTAGGACACACTGGATACTATAGAAATTTCATCAAGGGTTACACACAAATAAAAACACCTATGGAGAATCTATTAAAGAAAGATAGTAAGTTTCAATGGATAGAGGAATTCCAACAGAGCTTTGACACACTAAAGCAGAAAATGGTTACTGTGACTGTTTTGATTTTCCCAGATTGGAGTAAGGAATTCAATGTTCATGTCAATTCTTCATCTATTGCATTAGGAGCATTTTTAGCACAACCAGGTGCAGTTGATATTGACCACCCTATGGAATTTGCTAGAAGAAAGCTTTCTATAGCTGAAATAAACTATACTACCACTGAAAGAGAAGGCCTAGTTATGGTATACGCGTTGCATAAGTTTAGACACTACTTGTTGGGAGGACATTTTAAGATGTTCACGGATCACTCTGCATTGAAGTACTTAGTCAACAAGCTAGTACTGGGGGGAAGAATTTGCATATGGATATTACTATTCCAAGAATATGATTTTGATATTGTGGTCAAGCCAAGGATATTGAATAAGGGACTTGACCACTTATCCAGGTTAGAATATCAGAGGAACCTACCAGTTTGGATGATACACTACTAGATGCACAGTTGTTGGCCATCAAGAAATTTGATGATCACTTCGTTGATATAGTCTAGTTCCTGTCCACAGGAATGGAACCTCACGAATATATAGTCATTCATAAAAAATAGTTGGTAGTCTACGCTACAAATTTTCAACTTATAGATAGACAATTATATAAGATGGGACCAGATGAGATCTTAAGGAGATGCGTTATGGAGGCAAAAAGACCATTAATTTTAGCAGAATCACATGAAGGCATCACAGGAGGACATTATGTAAGGAAAGAAACAATGCAGAAGGTTCTCAGAGATGGCCTCTGGTGGCCCACTTTACATAAGGATGATAAGGAATACTACAAAGCCTGGGATGTATGCCAAAGGACAGGGAATCCATCTTGAAGGGATGAAATTCCTTTAGCACATCAATTAACCTTACAAGCATTTGAGAAATGGGCTATTGAATTTTTGGGACCTATTGACCCACCAAGAAAGCACACAGGAGCTCGATACATCATCACTACTACATATTATTTGACCAGATGGGCAGAATAAAGAGAAGTTAAGGAATTTAGTGGAACTACAACTGCGTGATTCATCTTTGATGATGTCATAACCAGATTTCAATTCCTGAAGATTCTTATGAGTGATCAAGGTACACACTTCATTCACAAAACCATTGAAGCCTTGACTCAGGAGTTTGAAGTTCATGATCAGAAGAGAACACCATACCACCCACAAGTGAATGGTACAGTAGAAGATTTCAATAATATCTTGGAGACAATGCTAACCAAGATTTGCAGTGTTAACAAAGATGATTGGGATTTAAGAATTCTAGCAGTGTTATGGGATTATCAAACTACTTGTAAGAAGATAACAATGTAGACTCCCTTTAAGTTAGTTTATGTCCTGGAAGCAGTGGTACCTATGGAATATTTGGTTCCTAGTTTACGAATTGAAACATTTACAGGAATGGATGGCACAGGCGTTGTTCAAGATAGACTGGTGCAGTTGATCGAACTAGAGGAAGACAAGTTTATTGCAGGATTTCATCAACAGGTACAAAAAGAAAGAGAAAATGCCTACCATGACCGACATATCAAGAGGAAGGCATTCAAACAAGGATATTTGGTATTTTTATATTAAAACAAGTTCATGAAGCATCCAAGAAAGTTCATAACACATTGGCTTGGGCCATTTGAAGTTTCCTATTTTACAGAAGGTGGAGCTGTGTAGTTGAAGACAGTTAATGGATAATGGAAGGATGATTTAGTAAATGGGAGCCAGTTGAAGTTGTATCGTGACAACTAGTTGCCTCACAACTCTTAGTAAAAGAAAGGAAAGAAGGGTCTAGGTACCAAGTGAATTTGAAATTGGGTACCAGACACAGAAAAGACAGTCTACACATGAGAGGGAAGGACAAAGAAGAAAGTACAGGTTTCTCTGTGCAGTCTGGAGTCGAAGCAAAACATAAGGCTCAATCTTGTAGTGACTCAAGACGAGTCACCTGTGAGTGTTGGGGGTCTGTTGGCCCTTGGTTATGTATTAAGGAAGAAAGAAAAGATTAAGGAAGAATGAAGATGAAGTACGAGATGCGAGGAAGGCACATAAACAGAGAAAGGGTCGAAGTGGTTAAAGAAGTAGAAAAGAAGGAATACAGTAAGGAAAATCAAGATGTTGAAAGAGAAGATAAAGGAATATAAAGCATCAAAGAATATGCATCGTGGAAAACGCAGCAAGCGGAAGAAGACACCAACGGATTCTTTGGAGCACCTCATGGAAAAGAAGGAAGGACAGGCTGGAGAGCCCTGAAAACGCGGGTCATGTGGACCTAGGGTTTTGGATCTAGGGTTTTGACACCTAGACTTCGGTCTAAGGTTGTCTTAGAGTCATGTAATGTATAAATTAAGTTCTATAAGAGATGAGAGGGTTGTTCATGATTTGTTGATCATATTGTTGTTTTCCATTGTTGGTTAATGATTACTGTTGATTATTTTTTAGGAGAGCAATATTGAGTCAGTATTCTATATCTTCAGCTAGCTGTGAAGATCAACCCTACAACTGGGTGCACAAGGAGGGGAGATAAACAGAGAAAGAGAGAGAAATATCTACAGCTAAGTATCCATATAGAGCTATATGTTTTCATCTAATATATCAAGAAACGTAGTTATGTGGATGTATCCCTAGGGAGAGGGTGAACCACGTAAATCTTGTTGTTCTTTATGGTTGATACTATGTTATTTGCTATATGGTATATTGTTATTGCATGGTTGTTTTCCTTATTAAAAATAGAAGCTATAGGCTAACTTCGCGAAGCTAAGTATGAGACTATTAAGGGATCTTTGGGTTATATCGTGTTGTTTTTCTGGATCCACTTGCATTTCCTCTGGTTGTAGAAACATGTGTCCTGCAACCCACCTATTTCTACTTTGAGTGAGACTAGATCTGGTTCATAGGTGTTGCCAAAAGGGCTAGAATTTAGGGCTTGTTGGTGCGCTTTTAGAGTTGAAACTTGGGTCTACCCCTATGCCAAGAATCCTCTAGCTGACAGAGGACCTGGGGGGGGAGCTATGGGGGCACTGTGAGTGATGATTTTGTATGTATAGGCTTGGGACCTCATTTTGTATAGGGTATGAGATACTCATTTTTTTACTCATAAGGGTGGGGGGATTCACTGGCCTATGGGCATTTGTACATGTATTTTTTGTAAACACTGAGGACCTTTTGATGATACATATATGGATATATTTTGGATCATTCATGTCTCTATGTGTTATTTTTTTTATGTATGATGTATTTTAGATGTGTTGTGACAAATATATGATGCTATGTATAAAATGTTGTTTAATGTGATAAATTCCAATCTAATACTAGGTTAGCCATGTGATCTGCGACTTGATTATTTTTTCTTGGAATATGTGTAATGTTATGGAATCAAAGTTCTGAGATATGAATCTAACTTGTAGTTATTTTCAAAAGAGGCATAGATAATGAACATGATATACATTATTGAGCTACAAGACGACAAGATGGGAATCTAGATGAATGCTAAGGTGACGAATTTGGTGGTGACTGGCCTCGACGAGGAGACCAATGATGACATCATATTCATCTTGGTTGTTGGTGGATGAGCCCAAACAAATTCCACTTGAGTAGATCAAGACATGAGAGGGGGTATAGAGGGACCAAGCGGTCGAAGCAAGATTCATCTGTCAATAAAACAGATGGTAGATCAAACATGAGGAGTGGTGGTGGAAAAATAATAATAAAAACTCTACAAAATTTGATCAAAGAAAAAACTAAGGTAGAGGGGCTATTCTTAGGCAGGCTATGCGTAGGCATAAAACTTCTTTAAGTACAACCCATTGATGGGTTCTTTGAGAAGGTAGATTTCTGGAGAGACAAGGATGTATGTGCCTTTAGTGAGACAATGTTAGATGATGTAGGGTCCATTCCATTATGACTCAAATTTATCATGGCCAAGAGTATCGTAGGCTAACAGGAGATCACCTTCGTTGAATGAGCGAAGCTTGACATGGTGGTCAAAGGTACTTTTGGACCATTGTTTAGTTTCCTTGTTGTGTTGTAATGAAGATCGATGATATTCATCAAGTGACTCTAAGTTCAGAAGGTGCTACTCCATTGGAGTAGTGTTAGGTAATAGCTCAATGACAGTGCGTAATGTGGGGATTTCACACTCAATGGGGAGGGTGGATTCGTCGCCATGGATGAGGTGGAACAGTGTAAAACTGGTGGAATTTTTTACTTTCTTGCAATAATCCCATAAAGTAGAAAATAACATATGATTCTAGTTGGTCTTATGTTTGTTGACAGTACATTGTAGCATGGTTTTGAGGACTTTGTTTAGCCTCAACCTGTCCGTTGGACTGAGGGTAGTATGGGGAGGAAAACTCATGGGAGAATCCTAACTTGGAGGAGAGGTCTGTAAATATCTCGTTCTCAAAGTGCTTACCATGATCAGACACTAGCTGTAGTGGGAATCTGAACCAGGTAATGATGTGGTTGAAGAAAAAATGCATGTTGTGTCAGCAGTTTTGTTAAATGTGGGCATGGCTTCGGCCCATTTGGTAAAGTAATCTACTACCACGACAATGCACTTGTGTCCATTACTGGATGGATGATGGAAAGTCATGAAGTCTATTCCCTATTTATAAAAGGGGCTAGCTATGATGACTGGATGTAGAAGAGTCGGTGGCGCTCTTTCTTTGTTTGCATAAATATTTCATTTGTCACATCGCTTGACAGCATGGATGCAGTCATGAAACAATGTGGGCCAGAAGTACCCTGCTCGAATGATTTTTTTGGGCAGTGGACATACCCGATAAGTTACCACCACAAGCACCATTGTGGAAATCATTCAAGACTATGTCAGCTTCATCAATGGTAAGACATCGTCGAAGAATAGTGTCGACCCCGTGTCGATAGAGAACGTCTTCGATGAGGAGGTATCGAGGGGCATGATGGAGAATGTGTCGATGATCATCTTGAGAGAGATGAGACCCAAAATTATGTGTGTGAAGGTAGATGAGGAAGTTGTCATACCAGGGGTCATCATAGGGGATGAAGAAGAGGAGTTCATCGAGGAAATCCTCATTGATGGGGGAAGCTTTAATATCGTGTTGGGAAACAATGAACCCAAGGAGGCGTCTAACCATGATGCAAAAGACACACTTGAGGGGGCTCAAGTGGATATTATACTGGCGACATCATTGGAAAACGATGTGTATGTCGTCTAAATGTTGGGTTTGATTTTTAGATCGAGCAGTGAGGTCGTCCAAATAAGCAAGGATGATGCGAGAAATATCATGGAAAACATAGGCCATGGCCTATTGAAATGTAGCACCTGCGTTCTTGAGTCCAAAAGGAATGACACGATAAGAAAAGGTACCCCAAGGTGTAGTAAAAATAGTTTTATACTAATCTGTTGTATGGATTTGGATTTGATTGTAGCCGGAGAACCCATCCATAAAGGGCAGTGCCTCATGGTTGGCACATTCATCAATGATTTGGTCAATGAAATGGGTTGGAAAGTTTTCTTTGGGACAAGTGTGGTTGAGATCGTGAAATTTTGTGAAGACGCAAATAGTTCCATGTTTTTTGTTAACGAGAACGGCGTTGGAAACCCATGAAGTGTATGCAATGGGGTAAATGAACCCGAAAGGGCATAACTTGTCAATTTCGGCTTTGATAGCCGCAACTTTGGATGGGTGAAGGGGGTGTTTATTTTGATGAACTGGGGTGACATCTGGCCATGTGTTGATTCAATGTTCGACTATAGAAGGATCAAGGTCAAGCATCTCCATATATGACCAGACAAAAATATACTAATATTCCTGAAAGGGAGATTTGTAAGAAATGAGTTCTTTAGGGGAGTATGCGGTGCCAATGTTAATTTCTTCTACAATTCCCGGTTTAATGGAAATATCAATTTTGATGGTGGGGGAGATGTTGCCCATGTTTCCTTCTTCAAAAGCATCTGGGGTAGGGATAGGGTTGTTGAACTAGTCTATATGCCCCGAAGGAATAAAATCCTTGGTTTCTATTGTGCACATGGAGGCTTGGATAGGAGGGTGAAAGGCCTCATGTGAAAGAAAAAGTTCTCGATGATGGAGCACATTCCATGGGTACTCGGGGGTAGTGAGTTCCTCCAAGATATATTCTTCGAAGTGAAAAATGAGAGAGTACAGGGGACCTGGGGAGGTGACTGGGGGAATTGTCAATGGGTAGGTGTTATTGTTTTCAAGTGGTGATGATGTAGACCGGGTATCATGTACAGGGTATGAGGGATGGCGAGACATAAAGTGAATGTCCTGATACTGTGGAGGGTACCTCATTCACTCGGGATATGATGACAAAATATATCAAATATCAATAATGTGAGTCGTAGTAGGGAGTGGCTGAGATGGCTATGGCCGAGATATTTGGTGTATTGCTGCTATCGTTTGGCAAAATTTAGGTAGAGCTAGGAAATGATGAGTCTAGTGGCCATACTCTTAACAGATGGCACAAGCAAATTTTGTTCGCAACCCTTTATTGCATATGTTTGAGGAATCCGTAGTGGTAGTGGACATACTTGGTGGAGTGGCGAGCAATGTGGTTTCTCTAGGGAGTTGGATCAGGTTGTGTAACTCAGGAAGAGTAGGACATATGTTAGTGGGGTGTCCTTCTCTTTCACGTAGTGCGCAAGGAGGTTGAGCTCGGGGAGGAAGTGGAAATTTGGTCTTGTTCTTCTTTCTTCTGCCCCTAGTGGTGGTGGTAGTGGTGCTATTTGGGGGTAGGGGTGGTGTGGAAAGAGAATGTACTGGGATCTACATTGGTAACCCCTCTATCTGAGGAGGGAGAGATGGCATAGGGACCATCGCGGGTGGATGGAGATACCATATAGGGATGGAAAGAACCATGTTTGGAAGGGTGAAAGAGTAGCTAACTAGAATTGTTGGACTCCAGGTGGGGGGTAGAAAAAGGTAATTTGGGTAATGGCTTGGGGGGCTGTCTTCTAAACTAGGATTTTTCCCTAGAGGGGGGGGGAATCTAGGATAAGTGGTAAAATGGGGTTCTCAGGGAACTTCTGAGGTAATAGTTCTTCAATTGGTGGAACTTTGATGTGGGGAGGGGCCTCAGTGGGAGGAGTATTGCCTCTGAGATCTGTTCCATTAGAAGATACTACACACACTTTTGTGAAAGGGTGTAGGAGAGGTGTTTCTCCATGATATCCCTCCAGCAAGGATGGGTCCTTAAAAATCCTGGGATCCATGTCGATGACTGAAAAATCATCTGAGCTAGTGCAGACAAGGGGGAGAATGTTATCAATGTTGGAAAAATGATTAGGCTCGTAATGTGTAATTTGGTCGATGGTGATGATTTTCCTGTTGTGGGAGAACATCGTTGTTTAAAACACAAAAGAGGTCATTGCCTTCATAGAATACATGTATCTATGTCCAAACAACATATTGTAATCAAGTGGGGCATCAATAACTTCAATGTCGATTAAGATGGTTTTTCCCCCAAGTTCTAAAGGGACATTTTGGAAGATCCCTTAAGGGGATGATGGTCAACTATCATAAGCTCTCACGGTGATGGAAGATAGTACTAACTCAGGGGAGCCGAGTTTCTGCAAGAATACTTTGGACATGATGCATGTGGATGCACCTTCATCAATGATACATCAATGAACTGTTATTTTCCAGATCTTAACTGGTATCTGAAAAGCTACCAGGGTGGGGAGGTGTGGTTCTCTACTATCTAGATCAAAAGTGATGAGTCTAGTATCAGCCAGGTCAATTGCCCCCAAGGCAAAAAACAAGGATTTACGCTAAGTTGGATAAGTTTGGAGGACCTCCAGTACAAACATGGCTACAGGAGACTGTGCTAAGTCATCGACCAGATTGTAATTATGGGCTTCCTTAGCATGAGGGTTATGTACATTCGTTCATAAAGGCATATGAGGTATATGAGGGTTTGGTTCAGTGTTAGGGTGTGGAATCATCAATGGTTGTCCAATTGTAGCTAGATTTGTTATTAAGGTGGTTGGGGTATATTCAGGGGGATATCATATTTTCGACTGCATGTTTGCAGAAGAATCGTTTCTTCACTAGTAAGGAGGATGTTGCGATCAACTAGATTTCCAGGTTGATTAGGACCTGCATTTTGATACTGTTTCATTTGTGGTGGGGATGGGTGTACCTCATGTTGGGTATTCATCACACCTTGGTGTGGAGTGGGGTTTTTCAAAATGGTTGGAGGTGGTTGTAGCAAGTAATTTTGTGGGACCTGCTGAGGGGTAGGTGGTGCTAGAGGATGTGGCATGTTCATGTATTCTTTCATCTATTTGAAAGTGGAAATTTGGGGGAAATGGTGATTATAATGTCAATACTCACCATATAGAGAGAAAATGAAGTTCTTTCTAAGTTTATTGTTCTTCCCTTGTCGTGGTTGATTTTTATTGTTTCCCCCTTGAGGGTTTTGGTTGCCCTGATTCTGGTTTCCCCCAGCGGAATGGTTTTGTTGGGGGTTATTTCCACCTAGTCTCAGGTTGTTGTTGTTTCAATTTTTCCCTTTATTCTTGGCATTATTCAACGGATGGGACATATTTTCCATATTCAATTGTTCAAAAGTTTGAATTTGTTGAACATGAGAGGGTTGAACAAAGTTAACACCGACATGTGGTTGTCCTGGTGGAGGAGCAATTGGTTGTGGAGGACCAGGAAATGGAAAATATGGATTTTTTTATGGAGATGATACATATGGTGTGTAATAAGTTGAAGCACTTCCACTACTACTGATATTGTATGCTGAGGTAGAAGGTGAACCCATACTTGGTTGAGAGACTAGACACATCATGGGTACCATTGAGGGTCCACCCATTGGTGGAGGGGTAGAAATAGGATATGAATTTTGGTGAGTGGGAGGAGGGTAATAATATTTCCCTCCATATGGTTGTAGATTTTAAGGTGCACCATAAGTGGGTGATGAGTGGCCATAATGGTTGATATTGTTCATAGAACCAATCAACCCATCTGCAACGTGGGACATCCCAGGTTTGCCTTGGAAAAATGGTATGGGTCTCGGTGCATCATGAAATATTGTGTATAGGTAACCTGATTGAGCATAGATGAGGTCAAATTGTTGGTCATTGTTGATGTCTTCCTCTTCTGACTGAGGAAAAGTGGATGCTACATCCTTGGAAATAGCATAGATAAGTGATTTGAGAAACCGATCAAGATGTTGTTCCTTGGTGGTTTCCGCTTTACACAGACTACGTCGTTGACGCCATTCATGGATGTGGTCATCTATATGGATAGAAATGGTTTGTTTGAAATTAGAGAGAAGTTCTAATCCAATATCATGATAAACTGACAGTTGAAAAAAGGATAAAAGGTCCTTGGCCAATGATTTAAAGGTCACATGGGACCCTGATTTTTCGTCCACATACCATTTGACTGAGGAACCAGTGAGAGTTCGTTGAAAAAAAATTAGGCAGATGGAATCATCCATGATATAGTTTGAAAAGAACCATAAGTGTAAGGTCATAACATGGTTGATAGGGTCTTCCCCCATTTTTCCTTCAAACTTGGGAATATATGGAGGTAGTTTGGTAGGCATATATCATGCAAAATGGGATCATTTGTGAGTTTGGTTAAATCGGGAATGTTAAGGGATGCCAAGTATGGCATAGGGAGATTTGGTGGGGGATTAATTATATCCATTGTATGAAAAGGTAATGGACCTGTCCCTTGAGAGGTATTTGGTGGGGTTTTACTTCTCCCTTGAGAAGAAGTTTGACCCCCACCTCCTTCTGAAGGAAAACTAATTGATGGATGACCTTGGGAATTGGACCCAAGCAAAGTGGAACCAAGTAAATATGACCCCAAAAAAATATCACTCACGGGGGTGTGATATGGTTGAGACGATGAGTTGGCAAGACTAGGGAATCATCCTAGGATAGGAGGGATATTCTGCAAGCGTCTGGAACGAATAGGATTCTGTGAGTCCCCTATGGTTTTCGACTAGAAAAGTGAATGTGTGCAAATGGTGACAATAGAGAAATAAATGAACAAGAGATTTTGTATAATTTTGGCCTTCAAAAGATAGTATAACTCACAATTGTATGTAATCAAATGGACATAATACATAAATCAATTGTAAATAAACAAGTATGTGGATAGGTGGATTTTTTCCACATGGGGGAACAATAAAAAAAATGCTCGTGTCCTAAAAGATGTATCGTGCTTCCTCTCAAATAGCACTGGGCCTGTCAATAACACTCAACAGTGGGGTATGAATCCACTGAAAGAGGAACTAGTGAAGGTTGAAGTAATCAGTTATAATGAGGGGTAGAGGGTGCATATCCCATAAGAGCTGGCAATATTTCCCAATAGACACACAAAATATGATCAAGGTCTGATTGGAGCGCACAACTGCCACCTGGGTGGATATCTTAAGTTTGTCCACTAAGTACCTCATTCAAAGTGTGACACTTAGATTTTTGGCCTCAGAAATGGGTCACTAGATGGAGGCCCTTCCAAAAGTTGGGTGACTCAAGGAGGGATGTGCAGAACAACTGGACCTTGGCCTTTGACCCTTCATGGGTATATCCTTGTTTTATGGTGTAGGAACACTTGACTTGGAGGATTTGAAAGTTCCTTATTTCTCAACTTCTATTATTTGAAAATGTGAGAACCTGATAATGGGGGGTTATTTGGATGCCTACCCCCGAGATCCTACCTAGACTAAAAATTTTCTTTTGGCACCTCTTGTGGAGGAAAACTTAGTGGGTTTTTTAGAATTTTTTTAGATGTGGTGGGCTAAGAGATTGGGGTCATGGACCAACCTCATTTGAATTAATGGGTGTGGACAATTTCCAAAGAAGTAGTAGGATCTTTCAGAATTCCTTTGGAGAAAACCTACTTTGACCTCCATTATTCTAATATAAATTATGTGTGTGAGGAGTGGCTTTGTGTGCAAGAAAGTGTCAAGTGTGAAAATATTTTAATAAGTTAAGTGCGAGATTGCAACATGTGGACTTCATGCGAGATTGCAACATGTGGACTTCAAGTGGTCCTTAAAAATATTCTTTACTGAGCTTACTATGTGTCTTTGGTACAACCTTGCGGAATATTTAAATCCCTAAACAACTATCAATGTGGACATGTGGGTCCTTTACAAATCCTTTAAACTCCCTAAAATGTTGTTTACACTAAGAGATATTTTTAAAACTATCCTATATTGCAAACATGTGGGCATATGTGGGCCTATTAATTTGATCTTTAAAATTCCCTAGATTGTGATGTAAACTAAGAAATCATTTAGAAACTATCCTAATTTTGCAACATGTGGGAATGTATGGGCCCTTACAAAACTTTAAGATGATTTCAAAGACTAAAGAGGAACCCTAGGGGGGCATTGTCCTCTCCTAAATATTTTTGTTTAAGGGATATGAAACTTCCTCTCAACCTTCTTTATGATTCCTAAGATTACACTAGGGTGCAAGGGAAGAGCATACCTGAGGTTCAAAATTGGTTTCTAGTCCCACTTTAAGTGATTGTGTATGAAATAAATAACTTCAACTTAAATTTTTACAAGCCAAATGAGCCATCTATGTGG
>JZKD02S1773525.1:424548-437886 GCA_000966675.3 Picea glauca
TGTTCATTTGTTCATTTCTTATTTACTCTGCAGTTATTGGATAATAATGCTTCATTGATATAGCACTTGGATTATATGGTTAAAAGGGACTAAATTTCTCTATTACTTATTCACCCCCCCAACCCCCCCCTCTCAGTAATCCAACAGTTGACTAGATTATTCGATATTGCGATGGAGGTGACTTGTATCTTGTGTGAAAACTAGAGTTGTATAAAGTTGTCAAAGAACCCAATCTTTCATGATAATTTAAAGCATGTCAAAATCATGTATCACTATATCAAGGATATGGTATAGAATGGAGTAGTGAGGCTCCAATATGTGGATACTAGTGAGCAGGTTGTGGATGTGCTGACAAAGTCGTTGTCAAGGATGAAGTTTGAGTAATTCAGGGACAAGATCGACATAGTCCCTCTTCATAGGGAGTAATGGATTCAGATGTTATCAAAGGGTAGTGGATGTCATGATCACATGTTGTATCTATTGGAGAGCTACCCATCGGCCCTGGATGCATGTTGAAGAGATGAGGTACAGATGTTATCGCAAGGTACTGGATGTCATGCATAAGGTATTCGATTTTTCAGTGGGAAACCAGATAGTCTCATGATGACATGTTGTAGCTATTATAGAGCTACACACTGGCTCTAGATGCATGTTGTGAAGTCACTATGGATTTCTTGTGATGTATACATTTGTGTGTCTAATAGTCAATGGTCATGAACTTGTGTGGATGGAGATAGTATTAGATTCTATGCTGGATATAATACCTTCCTCATTAAGAGGGAGTGTTGAGATTTTATGTAATTTCGGAAGTTATTCCTAGGTGTATTTGTGAAAGGGTTTATTGATAAGTCATGTCTTTTAGGTGTTTTAGAGTATAAATAGATGTTATATCGATTCATTTTGAGATCTTTCATTGAACATAAGTACAAGAGATTAGTGTGCACTTATATAGGAGGTTATTCTTTGTTCGTGTATGGGTCTCTTTGGTCACAATTTCATGAAAGAGCATTGTATGACATTGTGCATGTTGGAGGAATCTATACTGAAGAAAGTTTGTAGGGTTTTCTCCCCCTTGAGGGTTTCCCTGAGGATATATCTTATTGTTCTGTGGATATCTATCTTTCAGTTATGATCCTTTTTCATATTAAATAGTAATAAGAGAATGGAATACTTTAACTGTTGGAAAAACATAAAAATTCAATAAGCCAGTTGTACTGACGCTGATGTCACCCTGTTGACTTTGACTAGGTTGACCTCAACTTTGACCGGCCATATATTCTTTGTTATAGCTTCATTTGATGAGTCACTTACACTGTTGGAAATCTTGTGACGAATTCTTAGACTTGGTATAGTTTTCACTTGATTCTGAACACTTTGATTTTTGGGCCTTCTAGATCCTCTTAGATCAAGAACCTATAGGGTCTACTTCATCCCCATCATCATCATCATCCTCATAACCATCATCATCCTCATCACCATCATCATCTTCTTCTTATGGAAGTGAACATTCTTCTTATAAGAGGAAGAAACATTCTAAGAAGTCTTCTCATTCTCATGATTTTCCTTTGCTAAAGCTATATGTAAAGTTTTATTTTCCTACTTATGATGGAGAGTTGGATGCAAAAAAGTTGGATAATTGGATCAAATAGATTGAAGTGTATTGCAAGGTACATAAAATAATATAGGATAATCCAAGGATACAGTTGGCTACTCTTCACCTAAGCAATGAAACTTTGATATGGTGAGAGAGTCAAACACAAGTTGATATTCTTCAACATGGTAAAATAATTTCTTCCTGGATTGAATTTATTGTTGCATTAAGAAAGAAATTTTATCCACTAGCTTGCATGAAAACATCAATGATTGTTTGGAAACATCTAAGACAAGGAAAAGGGAAAAAATGTTCAAGATTATACACATGAATTTAAGAGGAAGGCATTGTCTTTGGGAATTTTATTACATACTCCTGAGACTCTTTTAAAGTATATTGGTGGTATGTACTCATATATTCTCCATACTATATTGATGTTTAATCCTACTAATATTAACAAAGTATCAGTACAATCTATTCATATTGAAGCTAGTTGTTTGTGTATGTTTTACATTCTTTACACGACTAGTTGCAGTGTCTACTACATTGTGTCGAGCATGTGGGGGTGTTGCTAGGGCACTCATTCAAGGGATTCATAGGGGCGATATCTCCCCTGCATGGTGGTTTAGGGGAAACTCCCATGAGAAATTATTTTTTTCTCAGGAAACGTATCACCTTTTTTTCCTCGTTTTTTGTGTTTCCTTGATTTCCGTGTCCATTGTTGGGAGGTTTTTCAGAACATAGATTTTTGTTGATGATTTTCTATTTCAAGTTAATGAATTAGGGTTGTTGACTAATCCATGTCATTATGTTAGGGTTTTGGATGCCACTAGCTTCTATATGTATATTGTAGTGTAAACAATGTATGATGTGAATGAATATAGAATATGTTGGTTTTCCTGGTTTGGGTTTCCAAGGGAAAACTCTTTGTGTAATGTGTGTATTTTCCATTTTATATTTTATGTTCTTTTACTGAAAATATGTTTGCAGTAAATAATTGTACAAGGTTAAAATCTACATTTCGTATCAGAGAAATTATTGGCTTCAGGAGGACGCCTTTGTGGTCAAGCATTTGGCTCGGGACTGTGATAAGCCTTATTACATTGGGAGATCTGTGGTATTGATTCTTCAGGTGAAGAAAAATGGTGAGCAATTAGAAAATGGAGATCGAGAAGTTTAATGGGAAAAGTTTTGAGTTGTGGAAGCTCAAGATGGAATATCTGTTGGTGGATAGAGATCAGTGGATCGTGGTGGATCTAGGTACTGCACCTATAGGAACTTCAACATATGACTGGAAAAAGTTGGATTAAAAGGTGAAGAGCACAATCCGATTGTCTCTTAGATTTAGTATTATTGAATGTGTCAAAGGAAGCTACAACTGAGGATTTATGGGGTAAGTTGGGGAAGTTGTATCAGTCTAAGTCCCTAGTAAATAAATTATTCCTGAGAAAGAAGTTGCATAACCTGAGGATGAGAAATGGAGACTTGGTGGAAGATCATTTGAACGCCTTCAATATTTTGGTAAGTTAGTTATTATTTGTTGAGATTAAAATTTCAGATGAAGATAAGTGTATCAATTTACTGTTATCTTTACCATACTTGCGGAATAGTATGGTTGTAGACATAGGTAGTAATACAAATTCCTTAAAGTTTGATGAAGTGGTATCATCCTTGTTGTCGAAGGATATGATACAGAATAACATGGAAGGAAGAATCACAGATGCATTATTTGCAAGAGGATGCTCCCAGGAAAGAAATATATTTAATTCCTCAAGTGGGAGATCTAAGTCTAAGGGTAGATATAAATCTCCTAGAAAATTTGTAAATGTATGATGGAGATGTGGAAAACAAGGGCACTATAGGAAGCATTGTAGATCCAAAGTTGAGAAAAAGAAGGGATCTAAAGAATATCCTTCTACAAAAGAAAATACCTCCAAGGAAGAAGGAGGGTATGTGTACTTGGATTCTTCAATCATACATGAATATCATGAGGCATGGTTGGTTGACTCATGTGCATCCTTTCATATGAATCCCCACATGGAGTGGTTTTATGAATATGAAAGGTATGATGGAGGTAATGTTTTCCTAGGTGATGACTTGACAACCAGAATCATAGGAAGAGGAAAATTCAAGTTCAGGTTGATAGATGGAAGGATTAGAAAACTAATTGGTGTTCTACGGATCCCAGGATTGGCCATATATTTTATTTATGTAAGAAAAATAGATGATGCAAGGGTAAAAACAATATTTAAAAAGGAAACCTGCAGGATGGTTTAAGGAGCAATGGTGTTGTTGAAGGGAGTTCGGTTTGGAACTTTGTATAAGCTTCAAGGAAGCACTATTAGTGATGGGTGTAATAGTTCCATTGTTCATGATATTGGAATTGAAGAAGAAAGAAATCCTATAGCCTCTAGAGAAAAATTTATGATGTGGCATCAAATACTGGGGCATATCGAAGAGAAGAATCTTCGACTACTACATGATAAAGGTATGGTTGAAGGTATGTCTAATTTCTCTCTGGATTTTTATTTCTGTGAAAATTGTGTATATGGGAAGCTGAATCGAGTAAGATTCCCCTCTGGTGCAATGAGGGAAAAAGGAATTTTATAGCTAGTTCACAGTGATGTGTTTGGACCTGTGTCGGTTCAATCATTGGGAAAATTTGTGTACTATGTCTCATTTATAGATGTCTTCTCGAGGAATACTTGGATATATTTTCTCAAGAATAGATATTAAGTCTTTAACAGGTTTAAAGAGTTTAAGGCTCTTGTTGAGAATCAAAGAGAGAAATGAATTAAGGTGTCGAGGACAAATAATGGTGGAGAGTTCTACGAGAATGATATTGAATAATTCTATAAGAAGGGTGGTATAGAAAGGTAGAAGAATACTCCATATACACCTAAGTAGAATGGAGTTGCATAAAGGATGAACATAACATTGATGGACAAATAAAGGTGCATGCTCAGTGCTGTTAGGTTAAGGAAGGAATTATGGGAAGAGGTAGTGGGTACTTCATGCTAAATGGTCAACAGATCACCCTTGTCAACATTGGATGACAAGAATCCACAAGAGGTATGGAATGGTAAGAAGACCTCTCTCACACATCTCAAGGTATTTTTTTTTTAGGCCTATGTTCATGTTCCAAAGGAAAACATGAATAAGCTAGATAAGAAAGTTGAAAAGTGTATCTTTATTAGGTATAAATATGGTCTTAAAGGTTATAATCTTTGGAACCCAGAAACTAAGAAGGTTGTGTATATACAAGATGTGGTATTTAGAGAAATAAAAGATGTTGTCAAACATAATGTCCTATCAAGTAAGGAAGAACCAGAGAAAATAGAGTTTGATTTAAAGGATGATGAATCAGACTCTATAGAAGAACATGAATAATAAGAAGAGAATCCTCATACTCCAATATTGAGGAGATTGGATCGGAAAATCAAGCAAACGAAAAGGTATGCCCCACCTAATTTTTGTTCAATTTTTTTTTTGTCTATTACTGATGATGATCCTATAACTATCAGGGAGATAGTGGATTTAGAGGGAAAACTATGGAAAAATTACATGGATGAAGAAATGGAATCCTTGGATAAGAATGAGGCTTGGGATCTAGTGGAGTTTCTGACTGGAAGAAATCCCATTGACAAAAAATGGGTATTTAAAAAGATGATGAGTGAAGAAGGAAAAGTGGAGAAATACAAAGCTCAATTAGTATCAAAGGGTTATTCCCAGGTTGAGGGAATTGAATTTGGTCATATTTTTTCTCATGTTGTCAAGTTAAATTTTATTATATTTATGTTATCTAATGTTGTTGCATTTTATTTTGAAGTAGAACATATGGATGTGAAGACATCGTTCCTACATGGGGATCTAGAAGAAGAAATCTATATGAAGCAACCAAAAGTCTTTGTTGTGAAGGGAAAGAAGCTAGTATGACAGATGAAAAAAAACCTATATGGTTTAAAACAATCACCAAGGATGTGGTATAAAAAAATTGATATTTATATGTTGGGACTTGGATTCACAAGAAGCAAAGAGGATCGTTGTGTGTATTTTAAATTAATTGGCGATCATTTGATTTATTTGTTCTTGTATGTGGATGAAATGTTGTTGATAGGAAACAACAAGGAGATTATCTAGGATGTGAAAACTCAGTTGTCCTCTAAATTTGACATGAAGATCTCGGTCCTGCAAATTTCATTTTTTGCACGGAAATTAAAATATATCAGGAAAAGAGGAAAATATGGTTAAATCAGAGAAAACGTGTGAAGACAATATTGCAGAGGTTTAATATGCAAGAATGTAAACCATTCAAGGTCCCTATTCATGTTGGTGTAAAGTTATCTGTGGATTAGTGTCCCAAGACACATGAATAGGAGGAGGACATGTATCGTGTTCCATATTCGAGTGCAATTGGTAGTTTGATGTATGCAATGGTTTGTACTAGAGCATACATTTCACATGCAGTAGGAGTTTTGAGAAATTTTATGTCAAAATCAGAGAAGGAGCATTGGACAACAGTAAAAAGGGTCTTTAGGTATTTGTGTGGCACTACTAGCTATGGATTGTGCTACCAAGGAAGACCAGGATTGGACAGAGTGTTGGAGATACATGGATTTGTGGATGCAGATTGAGATGGATATCTAGATCATAGGAGATCTACAAGAAGGTATGTGTTTAATTGATTTGGAGGAGAAATCAGTTAGATGAGAAAAAGACAGTCTGTAGTGGAAATTTCAACTACATAAGCTAAATACATGCAAGCCACTCATGCAAGAAATGAATAAGTATGGTTATAAATATTGTGTTTAGGTATTGGGTTGGTAAAACAAGATGTAAGGATAGATTGTGCAAATCAGAGTGCAATTTTTATTGTGAATAACTTGGCTTATCATTCAAAGACAAAACATATGAAGTTCAATGTCACTTTGTGAGAGACATGGTTGAAGAAAAGTAAGCGTTGTTGATGAAGGTGGACACTTTGAAGAATGTTGTAAATTCATTAACAAAATTTGTGAGCACTAAGAAGCTCTCTTGGTGTAGAATATCTATGGGCATTGCTTCCCTGGATTGTTGACTATGTAACCCTATAACCCCCTATATGCAAAGAAAACAAAAAGTGGGAGAATGTTAGGTATGTGTTATATTATTTGCAAAACTATTTTTAGTGTCGTCGTTTTTGCCTCATTTTTTGTGTTGCTTCGATTTTCATGTCAATTGTTGGGAGGTTTTCGGCACATGGTTTTTTGTCGATGGTTTTCTATTTCCTGTTAAGGAATTAGGGTTTTTGAATAATAAAATTCATTGGGTTAGGGTTTTGGATGCCATTGGCTCCTATATGTATATTGTATTGTAAAAAATGTATGATATGAATGAATATAGAATATGTTGGTTTTCCTGGTTTGGGTTTCCAGGGGAAAAATATCTTTGTAATGTGTGTATTTTCCATTGTATAGTTTTTGTTATTTTACTGAAAATATGTTTGCAATAAATAATTGTAAAAGGTTAAAATCTACACTACAAAAGTAAAACATGTTGAGGATGTGTCATAAGAGCCACATGAATTCGAGGAGAAGTCGAGGGAAAAAGGGAAGAGTAAGAAGACAACTACAGTGAAGAAGGATGAAGAGAAGAAGCCTACATGTTGTCACTGTGATAAGAAAGGACATGATGAGAAGAATTGTTGAAAGTTGCATCCAGAATTGAAACCAAAGTAGGCTCATCTTAGGAAGGGTAAAGAGAAGACCACGACCATAGTTTAGGATCTTTGATCAGATTCTGAGGATGAAACCATGGTTATAGCTATCGGCATCAATGGTAAATATTTAGTTGCACGTTTCATTCTGTGTACCTCTTCTGCAAATTCTAATGTAATTCTCATTGGAAAGAAAAGAAATGACCTATTTCAATTACGAGTTATCTCAAATCACACTAAGATTGATACACTTGTTGATAGTGTATCACAAGTAAATATTATTTCAGAGAAAGTTGTTCATAGTTTGGGATTGGAAACTAGGCCTCATCTGAGAACATATCCTTTGGGATGGATTTTTGATAATGCTCAATTATAGGTAACTAAGCAACATAAGTTATGGTTTGTGATCACATCCAATTTCATTGATGAGGTAGATTTAGATGTTGTTCCACTTGAAATTTGTAGGATGGTTTTGGGAAGTTCATACTTGTATGACAGAAAGGTCATTTTCTATAGGAACACAACAAGTATCATATTTTCAAGGATGGGATTGATTTCATTGTGAGATATCATCAGTGGAAGACTAATTTTACAGTTGTCACTGTTGCAGAAATCTCTATTTTTGGCACACTAGTTCAGTGGGAGTTAACTGACTAGTTCTATTTTAGACTTTCTAATCTTAGACCATCACTATTATGCATGCATTCTTAATTATAGGATTTCATTTTGTATATGAGTGAAGATCACTCACTCATTGATAAGATCGTAATATACATTGATTCTCATTCTTCATATTGTATCTCTCTTCCTTTTCTTCATAAGTTTTGTTTGTGTATGCTTTAGCTAGGTCTCCTGTGTAGGTTTCCATGAAACATTGACATGGTATCAAAGCCAATCTGCTTGGAGCAACTCAGACAATCCATAGAAGAGCGAAATATTCATTTAGAAAACCTAGTTTCTGCCATCGTCACGGCATATCCCTATTGAAAGGTGCAACAATTGGAATCGCCACGGCCTATCCCCATCGAAGGGTGCGACACTCACTCTCAGACGATGACGACATCGCACTGTGTTATTCATATGGGGTGAGAAGATTCATTTTTTTCAAAATCTTCGCATTGTGTCCTTCACTAAGTGTGCGACGATTTAGAATCATTGCACTTTACCCTTCTCTAGGGTGTGATGTTTCAAAAACCCTCCAAAAACTATTTGTTTGAAGTAAAATTGTGATATCTTGAAATTTGCGATCTAGGTCGGGACGAAATTTTTACCAGAGACGTATAACATAGGGATACTAATGCTCACCAAAAATATTGAAAACCCACATCATATGTTAGGATATATATTGGTTTTATCATATATATAGTTTCCATTGCACCATTAGTCATATCTCAGAATCCATGATCTGGGTTTTCAGGATCTTTTCAGAATCAATAGCAGGATGGAGGCGATGTAACTTATTCAATAAATTATAGTAATAATACTCATACTGTAAAACTATTTTTAATGGAATATGAAGACCGAATTCCAACTCAAAAGAAAAGGGCTGTATAATTTGATGATGGCAACAGAAATAGAACCCACATCAGCGCTTGAGAAGACCAGATGGGAAAATCAAAAGGATGAGGCCATAAGATTACTTCTTGAGTTAATATCCACTAATATATGGTTTCATGTTTCTGCATGAAAGACTCCAAATGAGATCTGGACCACCTTGGAAGGACTCTTTGGAAAACAGGATGAGATGCAAGGTCATATGCTTGAGGTAGAGCTGAATACCTTAGACCCTAAATTTTTTGATAATATACAAGATTTCTTTACTAAATTTAAATATTTGATTTTGAACTTGGGTGAATGTGGTATTGACAAGTATACACAAGAGAAACAACTTATTCTAAAAATATTGGCCAAGCTAGGACCATAATATGTTGTATATGTCTCCAATTTCCATTCTGGAAGATGTCTTTTGGGCGTAAATTGGAAAATGTCTATGATGTCTCAGTTCATTGAGTATCTCACACAAGAATATACAAAACTCATACAAATGGGCCTAATGAAATATCCCAAAGCACATACACTCACCATGCATGATGGGAAAGGGTCATCCAATCATAAATCAAAGAAGAAACGAAAGGAGCTATTACATTCAGAGTCAAAGAAGGAGGGATATTCCAAACCCTTCAAGGATTCTTCAGGTTCCAAAGATTATTCAAATTCCAAAGGGAAGAATAAGAATGGAAAGCAGTGCACATTTTGCAATAAACTGAATCATGAAGAATCCACATGCAGGAAGAAGCAGATTGACCTTATGACACAGGTACTTCAGAATAATAACCTTGGAGACTTCATTCCTGAAGGAGCCAAGAAGAAGAAGGTAGAAGACCATGTGCCTAAAAAATCTAATCATCATGCTCTGGTTGCAACTAATTCCTCATCTGATTCATGGATTATATATTATGGTGCTTCACATCATATGGCAGCTAAAGAGGAAGTTTTTACTTCTTTGACTTCATTCTTTGGACCTCCTATTCTTATGGGGGATGATACTCCAGTAGCAGTAGAAGGAGAAGGGAGAGTGGAACTCCACAATGGAAGTTTTGAGAATGTTTTACATGTTCCAAATCTTTCTATGAATCTTCTCTCAGTTTATCAGATCACTCATAAAGGTAAAAAGGTTGAATTTACATCAGATTCAGTTTCGGTAATCGACATGCATGACAATTCCATTATTGCAATTGGTGAGGTGGATCACAAGTCAAGGTTGTATAAATTCACTAAGTTTTCTGACAATGACTCCTCTATTCTACTTACACATAAGGAGAGTAATTTGCATTCACCTCCAGTGCAACATGCATATACTCTTGTGCTTCCATCAATTTCAGACATCAGAGATGATTCCATACACTCAGATTATGTACATGGAAATAAGCAGGTAGTACATCCAGATAAGAAGCCAACATTGAATCTTCATCAGATGCCAAAGAAGGCACATACCACACTTCAGGCAGCAGGCAACCTTGCAAGGAATCCATTGGATTCGAGGATGACTCAATATCAACATGAGGATCCTTCTCATGTACATTCAGCTTCAGAACCTGTGATGCCCATGCATTGCTATATGGTTCAATCCACTGATCTGTAGAACTAGAATCAGGTTGTGGGCAATCCATTATGGAAATAAACCATGGAGAAGGAGTATGACTCACTCCTAAGGAATCAGACTTTGCATCTAGTTCCACTTCCACCAGAAAGGAATATTTTTAGGTGCATGTGGGTCCATAGGATCAAGAGGTACAAGGTTAGATAGGCTGCCAAAGAACTTCATCAGATCCATAAATATTTCTAGATCTTCACAAAGACTTTCAGTGAGAAGAAATTTTATAATTTCTGGGATCGTCTTACGGTGAAGAACACAGTTTCCTAGCAACTGTCATTTCCTTCTTTTTGATACATTATCTTTTGAGGGGGGGGTTTTGTTCCCACGTGATTTTCCCTCTTTCCTCACTTTTATTCAATGTTCATTAGTTGCATTGTACATGAGTACCTAATATGGCCTAGTATCCGGGACTCATTTTTTACTCCATAGTGATGTTCAAGGGGGGTGTTGGAGAAATTTATATATTTGGCACACTAGTTTAGTGGGAGTTAACTAACTAGTTCTATTTTAGACTTTATAATCTTAGACCATCATTATTATGCATGAATTCCTAATTATAGGATGTCATTGCCTATATGAGTGAAGATCACTCACTCATTGATAAGATCATAATATACATTGTTTATCATTCTTCATATTATATCTATCTTCCTTTTCTTGATAAGATTTGTTTGTGTATGCTTTAGCTAGGTCTCCTGTGTAGGTTTCCATGAAACACCGATAGTCACTATAGGGAACATGTTAGTATCCAAAATACCAGTTTATAGCCTACAGTTGAAAGAATAACAAGTCCTTTGGTTGATGTTGTTCCTTTTAAGAAGGGAAAATATTGTGATCTTTCATTCTCTTTCGCATTTCTATATTCATTTTATTTTTTCATTTTATTACTAATCAGTGGAGTATGATTGGCTACTGCAACAATGAATGGCAGATTTTGTGAATTTAAGGGAATGGTTAACTTGGTCAACAATGTTGTTTCAATCTTCATTATCATTGTGATGAGTCATGTTCTCACTATCCAATGATGAGTCAGGTGCTCATTATCCAATAAGGAAGGATGGATGATACTAAACAAGTGAGAAGAAGTCATTCTCACTTCATTTTTGAATGATCCATACTTTTCGAGGTACAAAATTTCTTCAATAGGGAGGTGTGATCCAAGAGAATTTGGAACACTCAAAGAGGTCTAGAAGGATATAAAATGATTAAACATTAATATTCTCATATTCTCTTTAAAACTACTTCATCTCATAGAGCGCGACGATAGCTTTCCAACAACACAAAAATCGCCTCAAATAGAGTTCGTAGGAAGAAGTTATGGCTGGTCAAATAGGTCAAATGTCAAAGCAGGGATGCCACATGGGATGTTCGTACAGGTTTGTACAACTGACCTATGATGTCATGTAGATTTCATTAGGATGACATGGAAGTGTGATAGGTTTCCACGTGTCACTCATTTTTGGCATTTTTAGGGGTCCAAGTGGACCAATAAAAAAGTTCCACGTGTCATCTATATGAATGACGTGGAATCCCTACAATCAGGTGTCAGGTATAGGTGGAAGATGATTAGGTGTTGATGCTGGCAGACAAGTGGACCAATCAAAGAGTTCCATGTGACACTCTCCGATTGGCCAAATTTGGCTAAGGGAGAACAAAATTTGTTGGGGGGTTGAAGGGAATAGAACCCTTGACCTCCCATGGAATCCCGAAATACTCCATAGTCTTAAATTTATTCCTCCTATCATTAGTCCATATGATAGGTTTGTTAAAACAAACAAACACATATTATTTAATATTAATTCAATGTAGCCTGAGAATAAAGGGGCTCGGTTTGGCCAATTTTAGCCTATTTAGACCTAGTTGCAGACCAAAGAAAGACATGGGTTTTCATTCTAGATTGGAGCATGTTGCATGTGATTTCGTGCCAAGTTCCTATGTGTTTTGGTTTGCATGCAATATGTGTTCCTATGCTCGATTTTCCTCATTTTACGTGCCATTAATATCTTTGAGAAAGGTATAGGGTATTTATACTATTTTTTCTCAGAATTTTGAGAGGAATTTGATGGTGATGTTTGTTTTATGTAAAAATGCTATGTATGAAAAGTGTTAGTCAAATTTGTCATGTATGAGACCCATAGTCTCATTATGCATGCAAAAGGTATTTTCGGCACCAATTCAAAATATAGTCGATGTTTTTCTCATTTTTCTCATAATTTCATGAGGAATTCAATAATGGCCTCTATTTCTAGGACTGAGTAGCATAATTGAATAATGAAATCAAATTTGTCTTTGTAAGCCCATTTATTGTAATTTTGGAATTTTGATAATTAATAACAATCTATTTCTCTCCATTTTGACACTCATTATTTTCACAAGTTATATTTATCAGTTAATGAAGTTTATGGATAATTAAGACATTCACATGATATTTTGCAAATAGTCAAGTTGATCTTCAATTTCTCAAATCTAGTCGAATGTTTATCTGTATTTATGAACTAATTGACATCTAAGTATTTTCAAGTTGAATTGGTATCAAAGTTTTGTTGTTATTTCCTATCAATTTTGTATCATAACTCGTTTGGTATTTTCATATCACCAATACTTCCTATATTCAATGGTTTTTTCTCCCTCCCAAAACTATAATCTATTATCCCCAACACTCATCCCCAAAAACCTATCAAAAATTACCCTTTATTACCTTTTCCATGATCCTCCCCCATGGAAGTTCAACTCCATCATCAAATAATCATCCCTCCCTCACATCCTCTCTGGCATGCTATCCAAATTTAAGAAATGTCATTCAAATAAAACCATACTCAATTTAATTCGAATCAACATGTGTGTGTGTGTGTGTGTGTGTGTGTGTGTGTGTGTGTGCGTGTGTGTGTAATATTG